>CAJNOL010005073.1:0-12809 GCA_905250125.1 Rotaria sordida
ACGGTATTGTGGTAGCTATATGATACCTACACTCTCAATCTCTGAATTCTACAATTTGTATTGCTACATTCATTGAATAATATGAATTCTATGAAGTTATCCGCACAGGAGCCTAATTATTGGGACGAAATCTAGATTATGGTAGTTATTCTGAGTATAACCTTCCTATACCTTTAATCTGATTGGTTCTTCCAAGTGACGACTACTCATTCACCGATTTATTTCTCAGAAACCAATTTCAATATATATACCTTCAGTCGACGTATTCCACTGTGATATTTGTATCACATGGAGCTCTACTGCAATCGTTTGCAGCATAAACCAGACGATGAGACTTAAAGTCAAGTCAAAACTCGTTCTGGTACTCTCTATCACCACTGTTGGTGAATAATTTTTATATTTTTATGTCTAATGCTATGAAAGATGCATTCTAACACTCTATACAACTCCACTCGCTTACGAGAGTTTCAAATGAGGTTAACAGCAGTCGTAACTCTCACTTCACTTATTTTATAACATCACTTTTATACAAGCTCACAGTATATCTCTCCATAGCCCAAAGTTAAAAAACCCATTAAACTCACACTTGTAGCATGAGTTGTAGTTTCATCTTTTGACTTTTAATTTTCAAATTAAAAGAATCTAAAGGAATCACGAACTACATAATCTCACACTCTCACATCATCGCGCCAGGTGTGGGTGCGGCGAAAGGCGTTTTCTAAATGGAGAAGAACATCCGATTTCACAGACATACCTTCAAAGGTGCTCTGTTTACAGTTAACACTAGTCAAAATCTATAATCTCACAACCCAAAGCTCAAACTTAAAACACCACCGACAACCCTTCGAAGACACAATTTGAAATTTCAACTACTATGAACTCCAAAGACTCGGTTTATTAAAACCTTTAATTATAATTCGAAAAAGTTTATCTCATAAAACACAACATACACTTTTAGCGTATAGAAACCTATCCCAAACTACTGAATCGATCTCTTGCGAACAGGAGAAACATATCATGTGATGCTTTCAATCTAAAAATTTCTTAATAATACTTTAATTTTAACATCTTTCAATCATTTGCATTCTATTAGTAATTGATAAATATAATTTTAGCATCTGTCTAAACACATGTCTTACCAGCTTTTGATTGATATTAAGTCATTCACACTCACACCCACACCCACACCCATACTTAGGATTTTTCTATGAATTCTCAAGCACTATTGCCATCTGATGAGATTCTTGAGCAAGATCGAAATGCATGTATCATGGCAGCTTGTCACACCTACACCCACATCCACACCCACATCTACACCCAACACCCACATCCAACGGTGTTGTGGTAGCTATACACAGCCACATCCACACTTACACCCCCCATACTCACTATGTATGTAGTAAAACGAAACTGGAACGATGAAGACAATTATTGTTACACAGTGTTTTTTCTTTTCTTCAACTTTCTTCCGAATGCGTTGAGTGTGTTCTTTCTCTTGATTTCTTTGACTACTATGTAAAAAACGCTCGAAGACGAAGGCTTATCTCAACTATATAAACAGATGCTTCTGAATGTTAATATACCATTTACTGAAAAAGTAAAAATCTTACAACACAAAAATGTTTCTCCTGCATGCTGTTTTCATTTTCACATTCGTGATTGGACCAGTCTCGACTGTAGACTATGCATCTGATCCAGCTGGGCAGTATTCATGCACTTGCAACAGTGTTTCAAGTAGTGTGTGCATGTCATGGACCTGTCCATATTATCCAGTTACATATAAATGTTTCTCCGGATCAAGCGAAGTAACCATTCCTGGTGGCAGCAAGAAAACCCTTGCGAACGTTCGAGTCGGTGATCATGTTCTTGTTGGTGATGGAACCTATGAACCAGTGCTCGACTTCATTCATTTGCAACGAGACAGTCAAGTCGAATATTTACGTGTTTCTACCCGAAACATCTCAAGACCTCTTTATATTTCAGCTGATCATCTTATCTTCCTCTTTGATAAAGATGATGATGCTGTTTTCGCTGCTGATCTTCGTGTTGGTGATCGTCTGAACACAATCATGAGCAATGGCGAGATCGCACCCGACGACATTGTAGATATTCAATTAGAAACATCAATTGGTCTCTACGCTCCACTTACGCCTTCTGGTACAATCGTCATCGATGGAATCATTGTTTCGAACTATGCTGGCGTAAGAAATCATCGTCTTGCACATCAGATGATGGGAATGTATCGTTGGTGGATTCGTATATTTGGGCCAGCAGGAAAAAGAGGCAATGAAGAACAAGTAGATGTTCATTGGATGCTGCAAGCAATGGAGAAATTTGCTCGCTTATCAATCGTCGAAAACTTAGCCAGAAACGAGTTCTTTGAAGATATGATTCATTCGACAGCACTACTTTGAATCGCACTACTATTCCAGTATTCATTAAAACATTCTTGTGTGTATGCTTTGTCTTCCATGTTTCCATTAATAATAAACTTGATAATATTACTTTTGAAATATCAAACTTCTAGGCAGTGCTTCATCACGAATACAATGATGTTTTGTCATTTTCTACATATATCATCTTTTCAACAATTCACCAGAGAGATAATAAAAATAATTCCACGGTTATTATTAAAGGAAACATTTTCCTATCATTAAACTTCTTTCGCTCTACACCAATGCTAGATCTTCAAGAATTGAGAACTAT
Organism: Rotaria sordida; assembly: GCA_905250125.1. Taxonomy (NCBI): domain Eukaryota; kingdom Metazoa; phylum Rotifera; class Eurotatoria; order Philodinida; family Philodinidae; genus Rotaria; species Rotaria sordida. The sequence goes on from CAJNOL010005073.1 coordinate 2,707, forward strand.
TGTACCTACCTATTGGAAACAATTCCATTCTATAACTAGATAATTATGAAAAATACTTTTGTAAGTCCAAGAAGCAGTGATAGAAGATTTTCAGCTAACGTATTCTTCCATACGAAACTGACAGAAAACTACATTGAAATATCACTTTCATATGTAAAATAGGTGTGGCGTCAGGAACTAGAGCTGCAGTGTTCTGGATATTAAAGGGCATTGCACATGACTCGCTAACGCTGCCTGTATATAGAAACAAAACAAAAAAAGGTGTAGCGTCCTGGCTATGACGTCTAAATGTTTTCATACAAAATACATTCAAAAAGCGTACTTAAATATCACTTTCACAGCTTAGCCCTTTGAATCCTAAACGATATCTGCTTGCTTTAATTGAAGCAGACTATTAGATTAGAATGTTGATATGGCCAAGTTTACCGATGGTCTAGGTTTTGGGTGATATCTATGAGTAGTCTGAGTATATATGTGAGTGGATTCTCGGTTGGAAAATATTTAACAAAATTCTTTAGAATACACCAACAACCCCACTCTTATCTCCCCACATTCACACTCATACTCATACATTCACACCCATACCAATAACCTTCAAAACAGATTTGCCATTTAACACGCCTCTTAAGCAAGGACGAAAGGTCATGTCATGCTTCGAATTCAACCTCTTATCTTCTAATTTAATGCAGCTCAAAAAAAAAACAATTACCTGTATGACTGCGATAATGATTTTAACATTTCACTTCCATTAAAAAAGATTTTGAGATGATATTCGTTTCAATTCAATTCTTCCACAACAAGTCAACAAAAAATAATGTTCGACCTAGTCTATTGCTACAAGAATAATAATGCATGGTTTGCTACCCTGGTATGTACAGTAAGCAAGATATCGATCGGGCCTGTAGAGCTACCACCATTCGAGCTGTATTTTCATTTTAGATGACAAAAGTTATCAAGTAGCTAGTATCAGTAAAGATGATTATTATAAAGTAGATTCTAAGTACAAAATCTTAAAACCTACCCGAAACTGAACAGAAACACCTCCAAGATGTGCAATACTATTACTATCTGTAATAAGTGTAGGCTTGCTTATGGATGTGGGTGTATGTGAGACTATTGATTTTAGTAGAATACTGTATGTCACGAATGCACACCCATTCATACGCAAACATATACACAAACCTACACACACACAGTTTCAAACACATCCTTTATTGAACAGTTACTACGACTTATACATGGCTTGATTATAATACATGATACATTTGAACTAATTATGTTTTTAGTCTTCTGATTATCATCAACATTATCTTCAACATTAAACGTACAGTATTGCTAGAACTTAAGTTATATCCATGTAGTATTTAAGTTCGAACATATCTGATGCTGACTAAGGAAACATTAGTTGGAGCACGTCGTATACTTCCTGGAATCACTGTTGTATAAACACAACCACACACTCTTATACATAGACTTTAGCTTGTATATATAACAAAATAAACTTTGAACTCCCATTATTCTTCTTAGGTTAAATGACAATTTATTGCGATCTGATGAGATCCTTAAGTAAGATCAAAATATGTGTTATAATAGCTTGGTAAATTATTCATGGTCATGTTTTTCAAGAATTCGTGATGGAAAGAGGTAGCTCCCTTGATTCAATGAGAGAAATGTAAATGACTTGTTTAACGGTTGCCTTGGACTGTGAAATCAAACACAAACAAATGGCATGAAAGAAAAGGTTTCCGTTACGGTGAAGAAATGAAAAAAGAAACATGGATAGTGAATTATTCATGATCATATTTGCCATGAATTTGAAGTGTAAAAAAAGTAACATCCATCGTTCCATGAAAGAAATGTAAATTATTTGTGTAACGATTGCTTTGGCTATCGACAGTGCACACAAACTAATAGGATAAAAGAAAAACTCTCATTACTGCAAAGAAATTTAAAAAAAAAAGAAATATGGATAGTGAATTATTCATGGTCATGTTTGTCATGAATTCGAACTGTAACGAAGCAACGGCCTTCGTTCAGTGAAAGAAATGTAAACTACTTGTGCGACAGTTACCTTGGACTACGAGATCAAACATAAACAAATTGCATAAAAGAAAAGACACTAACTACTGCGTAGAAATGGAAGAATATCAATTTCAATTTATTATGCGCACTTGATCGTTAACGTAACTACATAGAAATTCTCGAAGTAATTTATATTCAGGGAAGTAATTTCTAGTCATCGATTCAAAGTTACTCGAACAATTAATACACTGGAAAATGTTGAAGTAGAATGGTATAGAAGGAAAAAAGATAGAAGTCATCAATAATTTCTATGTTATTCTTTTACTAGGCCAGTGAGTGAAGTGTCTTCGAAATTCATATGTCGAATAGAAGGGTTTTATTATGGTAATCTGTTTTGTGAAACAGTTAAACTACATAGAAATCTATTTCGAGAAAAACAAATTGAATGTCTTTCGGATAAGAGGATGCAATAAATTAATCGAGAACCAATCGGAAGATTTCTCTCAAGAGCTCGATTCAACAAAAAAAATAGTATGAAACCATCCATAGTTATGATATATTTTTGTCTTCATGTAGTTTTTCTGATATCAAGGAAGTATACAAAATGATGTCATCTATACAAGAGATTCGAAATTTTTGGCCCATTTTGAACACTTTACCAGGTTCGATTACTATTGTGCTTTAATTGCTGATGCCTAGCCCTAAATGGAAGCGATCGTACCCAACTGATCCGTTTTTTTTTGCCCACAAGATTTGTAGCCAGTGAGAATGAGCAACATCTTTTGACAGAGTTCGAAAAGTTCTCATATGAGACCATCAACAGTCTTTTCTTTAACTGTAGAACTGAGAAAAACTTCATTAAAAAAATTTGAAAATTCTCAATCATACTAAGCATACTACAACTACTGTGACATATTTCTGTTTTAAGAAATTCTTCTCAAAGATAAGAAAATATACAAATATTTTTCTCAAAAGATGCAATATTAATTCCTCTATCGAAGTAATAAGATGTGATTCTCATCAGTGTTACGGATAGTTCTGACAGTTTTGCTTCACATTGGACACAAAATTGCATGTCTGCTAGTACGTACAAGAGACTTTAGTCACGCTTTGATAGAAGTCCGATAGTATAACCGGTTCTTGGTTCCTATGAGTATTTTTCTCAAATGCTTTGCTAAGCGCTCTCTTTGATAAAAGCCTTTTGAATTTTCAGGGATTAGTTTCAGACACACATGCCATATGATAGATAGGTCTTCTACTAAATTCGCATGAAAATAGTTCCTGTTGTTTTCCTCAATTCTCAAAAAGAACATAGGACATTTTCCATTAATTCTTCCAGTGTAAAAATGAAGTGTCAAACGGAAATTGTTCCTAGCGAGTATCGAAACATTGCTACACATCATATCAAAGTACACAGAGATGTCACTGACACAGAAAACAAAAATATTTTCATGGGAAATGAAATTAAAATACTTAAGTAGAATGTTTGCTTCAGAATTGCGATATTCTTTGCATGCATTAAAGTGAACCATGCGACACCGTCAAAAGCATCTTCTTTGATGTTTTCACTCATCCTCTACTTCTAAACGACAATAGTACAAAAGAAAAAATAATACATGCCAGATCTTTCCAATCACCATTGAAAATATTAGCATACCGCATCCCATCACATCCGTACAACTATCTTAATGTTCACTTACCACAACAGAAGTTTGTCTTCCGTCATTCATAATTAACTCTCGGTTAGTGAAAGTTGAAATGTGGGTGTGCTTGTGAGCATTGAAGTGGCTGCACGCAGCCCATCCTACAGATCATGCTCGTAAAGAAATACGATTGACTGTAAGGATTGGAGAGAACGTCTCCTTCATAGCGTTGTGGGCATGGATGTCTGTGTTACTGTATCCATATATATCAACATTCGCAAGATCAGGAAGATTAGCAAAAAAAAAAAACAAAAGCACTCGCGCGTCCTAAACATATATTCGTATACTGTTCGAAGATTCATCTACAACAAGCATAATCGTGTATAATATCATTACGATGTAAAATATTCGCAGCCTATCAGGTATAAGTTGCAAAGCCTACTATTTGTTCGACTAAATCTGATGAACACAGTAGTTTGTTTCTGACTGCTTCAACTAAAAGAATCATGCACGTTTTTTCACCGTCATACACTTTCTATTAATACAATCAATTCAAATACAGTGTCCTACTCTGAATACATTTCATATCAATCTTGAGTAAGATTGAAATGATCTTCGTGTAAGTATGTTAAAATAGATAATCTAGATAGTACAACACACTCATCATTTCGGAGATAACTCGTGATAATATATATCTAGATCACAGGCACTGTTATACCCTGCAGCTGCTATTACATGAGTGCCAATCGAAATTCACATTGAAATTGGGTACTACCTGTAGTACCTGATTCTGAAAATTGATACAGATACAACCGTACAGATCAAATTACATCGGATCATTTTCTTCAGCAATATCGAAACGTATCACAGCTGTTCCGCACATCATGTTTTCATTCAATACAATGCAACACGCCCTATGTTTACCATTCAACTTACGAGTAGAACTAAATAACTACCTCTCGATTTGATCGAAATTTTTCTTTAAAAACTCTTTCATCAAATTAGAGACACAAAGCCATTGGGTAAGGCTTCTAAGCAAAGTTAAAATGCCTCGTCGTAGCTTGTACAAAAACACACCCACATCCTCTGAATTTAATCTCTAATCTTCTATTTAATTCAAAGATATTAAATAAGAATTATTACGAATTAACTCTTAACTCGTCAGTTTACTTAAATGAGTTCTGATTCTTTTACGTAATAATAAATTCTAAACATGCCTGATGAGTCTCTAAAGCAAGGCCGAAACATCATGTAATGCTTTCAATCGAAAAATTTTGTTTAATAATATGCTACATCCAAAAACGTGTCACGCCAGCTTGGCACTTGATTGCGTCTTGAATTTATCACTATGTATAGGCTTCAAAAAAATTTATACATAACAGAATAAATTATGATTCTTGTGATTCTTTATAGTATTGATCATATATAATTCTTTCCCATCTAATGATATCTTTAAGCAAGATCAAAACATGTGTCATGGCAGCTTCTCACACCCACACCCATATCAAAACCCATACTCATGCCAACACCCACACCCAACATCCACACGCTACATCTACACCCTCAAAAAGCAACTACCTCCGTTCGGTGAAAGAAATGTAAAATACTCGTGCAACGGTTGCCTTGGGCATTGATAGCACACAGAAAGAAATTACATAAAAGAAAAAGCTTTCATTATTGCAAAGAAATGAAAAAAACAAACATGGATATCAAATTATTCATGATCATGCTTTTCATGAATTCGCGATGAAACGAGACGACCGTCTTCGTTCGGTGAAAGAAATATAAACTAATTGTGCACCGATTGCCTCGGGGGTTTCATAGCGCACACAAACAAAAAGCATAAAATAAAAGACTCTTGTTACTATGAAGAAATGAAAAAAAAATGAGTTTCGAATTACTGATGGTGATGTTTCTTGTAAATTTGCGTTGGTAGAAACAAATAACCTCCATTCGATGAGAGAAGCGTAGACAAATTACGCGATGATTGCACGAACTTCAGCAATGTACACAAACAAATACAATAAAGCAACAGTTTCACGTTATTATGCAAACAAAAAACAAACAAGAATTTCGAATTATTCATGTTTATGTTTGCTATGAATTTGTCATAGAGAAAAGACAACTATTTCTTTTCTGAGAGAGAAAGATAAACTGCTTGTGTGACGTTCACTTCGGCCTTCAGTAGCGCGCACAAGCAAATACTATGAGCGAGTATATTCTCGTTACTATACAGGAAAGAAAAAAACATGAATTACGATTTATTCATGGTAATGTTGATTATGAATTCGTCTGTGTAGAAATTATCAACTTCTGTTCATGAGAGAATTGCAAACTAGTTATACAATGATTGCCATAGGGTTCGATAGCACTCACAAACTTCTGTTGTAAAACAACAGTGTCGCTCTACTCTACAAAAACGAAAGAAAAGCATTGTTCGATTTTTTAAATATTATTTTGCATGTATCTACAAATGAGAAGAGGCAAGTGTTGTCGTTCGATCAGAGAACGATAAAGTAATTGTATAATGATTGCTTCATGCTACAACAACACAAAAAAGAAAATCCATGAAAGAACAAATTTACGTTGCTATACAGAAAAGAAAAAAAAGTGAATTACGACTTTTTCACACCGAGTTTGATCATGAATTTTCTTTCCATCATAGAATTGTAAACTAGTTGTGCAATGATTGATTCAAACTTTAACAGTGTACAGAAACAAATAACATAAAGCAACAGTTTTGCTTCACTGCCTAGAGGTGCAAGAAAATGAATTTCGATTTATTGTGCTAGCTGAATGTTTGCTGTTACTGCACTGAAATTCTTTGAATATAACATTCTCAAGAAAATGATTACTCATTAGCGGTTGATTGCAAGATAGTTTAATGATTGCAATATTGTACACAGTTGAAGTAGAATTGTATGGGAGAAAAAAGACAAATAATCATGGATAATCTACGTCTTTTCTATCCGAACAATGATTGAAGTACTTTGAAATTCAAATTTAGAGTAAAAAATGTTTTAGTATCGTAATCTGCTTTGCGAAACAGTTCAATCTCATGAAAACCTACTTCGAAAGAGTGAATGTATCTCCATTGAGCAAATACAAGAAATTAATCCGAGAATAGGCAGAACATTTCTTTTAAGAACTAGGCCCAAGAAAATGGAGTGAAACTATCCATAACTACGATTTCTTTTTGTTTGTCTTCATTTGATCTTTCTGGCACCAGGGAAGTAGAGAAAATCGCACACCATGCCTTTCATATGTAAAAGATATACAGGCTGCAAGGTATAAGTTGCAAGTCCTACTATTTGCTCGAATAAATCTGAAAAACACACTAATAATTGACTCTTTTTACTAAAAGAACGATGAAAGCTTTCTCATTGTCACAGCAGTTCTATTAATGAATGAAATAAATCGAAATGCTGTGTACTACTCCGAATATACATCATACTGTCTCTTGAGAAAGATCGAAAGGATCTTTGTGTGAGTATCTAAAAACAGATATTCTAGACATCACAATCCAGTCAACGTTTTGAAGATAACCCGTGGTAAAGCATATCTCGATTCTAGGCACAGTGACACTTGTGACTACCATTAAATGAGGACCAATCCAGATGCTGATTGGAATTGGAGACTATATGTAGTGCCTGACTCTACTGATTAATGCAGACACAACTATACAGATCAAACTCATCGGATCATTTACTTAATTAAGATCGAAATGCGTCCCAGCTGCTCGACACAACTTGTTTTCATTCAAAACAATGAGGCAGATCCTACATTTACTATTCTACTTAAGAGAAGAATACAGCCACCTCCTCTCGACTTCATCGAAACTTTCTCCTAAAAAAAACCTTCACCGAATTAGAGGTACTAAGCTATTTGATGAGATTGACACAGCATTAATAGAAACACGTCGTGATATCTTCTACGTGTCCTGTTTCCTTCCAAGCTTTTCAAGAATAGATTGCCAATTTATCATCCTATTTCTCAATAGAATAGAGTAAAATTGTCTCGAATTGGCTTGGAATATTTTCTCGAAAACTTTCCGAATTATTAAGAAATACTCAGCCACCTCATGAGCCTAACGCAGCACCAATCGAAATGGGTTGTGGCAGCTTTTGCATAACTACATCTGACTTAAATCTCTTACCTTCTGTTGAATTGAAAATATTCGATGGAAACCATAACCAACAGAGTCTCAAACTCCTAGGTTTAAATCGAGTGCTTTTGATTCTTTAGTGTAATAATAAATCCAAAACATTCCTCACGAGTTCGGAGAGTAAAGACACAACTGATTGTAGTATGCTCTTCTAAATTGTACCACAGTTTCAAAATTTCTACAGTTCGCCAAAAAATTGCTTTCATACGACAGTATAGAAGGTGTTTTAATTGATTCTTGTAATCGATTAAGATATCTTAAGACACCTGAGGAGACCCTTGAGCAGGGTCGAAACCGGTCGTGGTATTGCTTATCTATGACTTGATTTTAACGTTACTCTCAAGCTTGTACTTGAGGTGTAACAGTTTAAATTTGGTATTTTGGATTTTTCTCTAAATCCATTTGTATCAATTGCCATCTGAATGAGTCCCTTAGCTCGGACGAAACCGGTCATGGCTGCTTGTCACACCCACACCCACACCACACCCAACAAGATGTTAATACTAAAATAAATCCAACTATGAGTAATTCCGTTAATTTTCTCGATATTACTATCACCAATAGAAATGGCCAACTTACAACATCGATCTATCACAAGCCTACAGCTGATCCTTATTACTTACCGTATAAATCAGATCATCCACATAGTATTCATCGCAATATACCATATACGGCCTTAGTACGTGCAGCACGTCTTTGTTCAAATCTTCATGATTTTCATAGGGAACGTTTAAGAATTCATGTATCCCTATTATTAAATAGTTACCGGTCACATTTTATCTCAAATCACTTTCAACGATTCTTTCAAGTACACAAAGCTGATCTTCTATATAAATCCTTCAATGAAAACGCCTATTCACAATTACATTGACAATTACTATATCAACCTTCGAAGCGTGAACTAAAAGATCAAGCTATAAAAAGCGATCCTGTTCTATTTCCACCAGTATTACAACAGCGACCATGGAATAAACGGCTAATGTATATTAGACATCGATATGAAAGTGGCCACATTTCGAAATTTATAAAAGAATTTCGTAGATGGTGGAAAAAACATTATCAATCAACAGGATCAGAAGCAAACCGCATACAACTTCGATTCATTCCTCAAACAAATCGATCACTACAAAATTATCTTATACGCAAAAAGCCAAGCAAACGTATCCTCACCAAAACGGACATCAACACATAGCACATCATCTAAAATATATATTTCTCGATACAATAATTGTACATTTTGTAAATCTAGTTACTGTTGATCACTTCCATATAAAACAAAATTGATACTGTCACGAAAACATGATTTCATCCAAAAAAATCACTACGTTAAAATAAACTTTATCATATTTTAGATAAAACAGCTATAATAGATAAAAACAAAATTACACTACTACCTGGTGAAACTCATACGAAAACATCAAGAACTCAACAGATATTGCCAGCAAGTAAGCTCAATAATTGAAAATCCGATTTATATTGAAAATACTAATGTATTTCATTCATTTAGAGAGATTAGATTCACATAACTCGCGAATCCTACACATACCCGAAAACTCCATGCCGAAAAATAAAGGAAGTCAATTGAACATAACCTATGATACGTACATTTGAGCGGGATGCTCCGAATTCCAATTTTTTATTATCAAATTATTCTGCGACTTTTATAACAATTACGATTTCCCTTTAAAACTTCAGTTATTCCCAGAGTTCAGACTTCTGTCATAATAGACCTCGAATGATGCCCCTAGAGTCCCCCAAGAAAGGACGAAACACATGTCAGATCTGTGACTTCTCCACCTTATAGCACTACACATAAATTATAATATTATTGAGGTCGTTATTCAATTACGTCTTAGCCTTAACTATCTTAATCTAATATAAGTGAGTTATGACTTGTATGTAGTTCTTATGAAATTCTAAACATACCTGAGGATGACCCTTAAGCAAGGTCGAAACGCGTCGTGTCGATGCTTTCAATCTAAAACTTCTTAATAATAATTTAAAAATCTATTCAATTGGACAATTCTCAACCATTACAAGTCTTCAATAGTCCTATTGTAATAAATGGTGTTGTATTTAATGATCTATCTTAACAATTCGATGGACATCGTGGTGAACTTACTGTTGTAATCTAATTTGCTTCAAGTCCAACCTATTTAAATACTGTTGGTTTTGAAATAGAATTGTCTCCGGTAGATCAAAATATTACTGATTATGATTAAATAGGGTATGATGTTACTTTGAATCATGAGCGTGAAGCAGTAGCTGAACCT
>CAJNOL010005074.1:0-12808 GCA_905250125.1 Rotaria sordida
TTATTATATGTTGTTAAATTCATTACTTGCAATGATATTTATTGAATGATATTATATAAAGATGCATTATTTTTAAATGAAATATGTAAGTTTATGATGCATTATATTATATTAAATTACAATGAAATTTATTGTATAATGTTATGTTAAAATGCATGAATTTACCATAATATTTATTGAATGATATTGCATAAAAATATATTAATTTACAATGAAATTTATTATATGCCGTTAAATTCATTATTACAATGATATTTATTGAATGATATTATTTAAAAATGCATTATTTTACAATGAAATGTATACAATTTACGACGCATTAAAATGTATCAATTTTGTAGTGAAATTTATTATATGATGTTACGTAAAAATGCATTGGTTTACCATAATATTCATTGAATGATATTGCATAAAAATGTATTAAATTACAATGAGATTTATCGTATGATGTTTTGTTAAAATTCATTAATTTACGATAATATTCATTGAATGATATTATATAAAGATGCATTATTTTACAATGAAATATGTAAGTTTATGATGCATTGTATTATATTAAATTACAATGAAATTTATTGTATAATATTACGTTAAAATGCATGAATTTACTATAATATTTATTGAATGATATTATATAAAAATATATTAATTTACTATGAAATTTATTATATGTTGTTACATTCATTACTTACAATGATATTTATTGAATGATATTATATAAAGATGCATTATTTTTAAATGAAATATGTAAGTTTATGATGCATTATATTGTATTAAATTACAAAGAAATTTATTGTATAATATTATGTTAAAATGCATGAATTTACCATAATATTTATTGAATGATATTATATAAAAATATTAATTTACAATGAAATTTATTATATGTTGTTAAATTCATTACTTATAATGATATTTATTGAATGATATTATATAAAGATGCATTATATTACAATGAAATTTACCAGTTTATGATGCATCAAAATGTATTAATTTACAATGAAATTTATTTTATGTTGTTAAATTCATTATTTACAATGATATTTATTGAATGATATTATATAAAAATGCATTATTTTACAATGAAATGTATACAATTTACGATGCATTAAAATGTAACAATTTATAGTGAAATTTATTATATGGTGTTACGTTATAATGCATTGGTTTACCATAATATTCATTGAATGATATTACATAAAAATGTATTAAATAACAATGAGATTTATTGTATGATGTTCTGTTAAAATTTATTAATTTATGATAATATTCATTGAATGATATTATATAAAGATACATTATTTCAAAATGAAATGTGTAAGTTTATGATGCATTATATTATATTAAATTACAATGAAATTTATTGTATAATATTATGTTAAAATGCATGAATTTATCATAATATTTATTGAATAATATTATATAAAAATATATTAATTTACTATGGAATTTATTATATGTTGTTAAATTCATTACTTACAATGATATTTATTGAATAATATTATATTAAAATCTTTTGTTTTAGAATGAAATTTATTGAATGATGTTATTTAAATTCATTGCGTTACAATGCATTAATTTATAATGAAATTCATTCATTCATTCAATGATGTTATATTATGATTCATATTTTTTTACAATGTTTTTGATTTCAATAATAATATATGTTAGGATGTATTGATTTATGATAGAAATTTATTCTATGAGGTTTTTAGAATTCATCTGCTTTTTTTTTATGAATTATATGAAATTATAAAAACCATGAGAATGTTAAAAAAGAATATGATTTATTATTGATTTATACCAATAACAAGATTGGGTATGTTGCTTCGAAAATTATCTTATTTATCTTGAGAAAGACTTGAACAAATAAATAAATAGTTGAAAGAACAATTCTAAATTAAATTTTCATAACAATACTTACATTGAGATAATGTTAGAATAAGATATAGATGATTTATTTCGGATGAAATAATTTTTTTCTTCGTTGTTGTACACATTTAGTGTAGACTATTATTATTATGTTAAGTCTATGTTATTTATGTTAGAAGATAGATACCAATTTATATCACAGCCTTATCAGGTGGCTTCGTAACCTGATCCAGAGAGAGATTCTATTCGTCATGGAATGGCGAAAGCAGTGTAGTGCTCGGGAAGGCCTTTAATGTACGTAGGTCCCTGCCATCATTATGTACGGTACACCTATGTACATTGCCCTACCAGTCCGGCGTGGTCCGCTCTGTGTGTACCCGTTTCATACGCATAGGGCCTCTCCCTGGTCGCGCGCGCGCGTACGCGTGAAAATGAGCCTAGAAAAGTAGGGAAGTGAAAAGGAATCAAAACCAATTTATTGAGCAAGTAAACGAAAAAAAAATAAATTACATTTTCTTTCGAATTTTTTCAAATGTTTCTTTATATTCCAAAAGATGAGGATGAGTTGAAGGTAATTTTTCTTGAGCTATTTCAACTGCTTGTTGAATATTGTTCATTGCCATATTATATTTTCGTGTAGCCAAATATAATTTTGCCATATTATGATATATAACAGCTAAATCAGGATGATTTTTTGATAATTTATTTTCACGTATTTCTAATCCTTTTTCGAAATATGTCAATGCTGCTGAATAATCTTTCATTTCACGATAAGTTTCACCTAAATTTATATATGTCGTTGCACAGTTCGTAGGATCACATTGAACATTTTCTTGAATATTTAACGCTTTTTGATGAAATGCAAGTGCCTTTTCATAATTACCCATTAATCGATGAACATCACCAATATTACTGTATGTAATAGCTTGATTGGGATGTCTTGAAGGTAACGTTTTTCGAACTATTGCGAGACATTTTTCGAAATTATCAAGTGCTTTTGAATAATCTTTCAAACTGCGATAAATTTTCCCGAACGAGTTGTATGGAAAAGCCAAATCAGGATGATTCTCAGGCAGAACTTGTTTTGTAATTTCAAAGTCCTTTTTAGAATATTCAAGTGCTGTCGAGTAGTCACCCATGTCGAAATACACTGTACCGATGTTGTTGTATGAACTAGCCAAATCGGGATGATTCGGAGGTAGAGCTTTTTTTCTTATTTTAAGTGATTTTTCGCAAAATTCAAGTGCTTTCGAGTAATCACCCATGGCGTTATACACGAGACCGATGTTGTTGTAGGACAGAGCCAAATCCGGGTCATCAGGAGACAAAGCCTTTTCTTTTATTTTAATTGTTTTTCTGTAGAATTCCACTGCTTTCGAGTAGTCACCCATCTTGTTATACACGAGACCGATGTTGTTGTAGATATTAGCTAACGAAGGGTGATCTTCTGGAAGAGTTTTTCGTTTAATTTTGAGAGACATTTCATAAGATGAAACTGCTTCTTTGTACTGTCCTTGGTCGTCTTTCAACCATCCGAGCCAGTAATAGATGTATGCTTTATCATTGTCGTTGGATGCCTGTTCTAGTAGTGCCGTATATAATTCTTCGGCCTTGTCAAATTGACCAATTTTGAGCAGCAATTGACCCAGTCGATACCATCCAGTGCCGTCGACCTCTTCTCGTATACGGTCGGTTAATTGACGAAGCTGTTGGTCGTCATCCGACGTAAGTTTGAGTTCCACTTCATAAAGTGGACTTTTCTTATCAATTTTTCGAACTTCACCAATTCGAAAGACGGTGTGCATCGAGAAGAGAATTTCCTCTTCTTGTGCGAAATCACTAACCTCCTTGATGGAAGCAAAAGGCGTCGATGAGACCATGGGATCAATGGTCATTTGAAAGAGAACTCCAATCATTCCTTCTGTTCCTAGGGCATCTCTGGCGAAGCCGAGGGAAACATCACGATCTACACTGGTGGATAAAAAATTATTGAATGAAATGAGTCCACCTTTGTTTTTGACGAGTTTTTCGTGATCTACCTTTGATAATCCCTGCCCGCGATAAACAAGAAATGTCTTACCATGATATTGACTGACTTGCTTGGTGTGTAAACTTTCAATTTGTCGATGAACATCACATAGATAAAATCCCATTCGGATGATAATATCACCGTCGAGTGTTCGTAATGCTCGATTGAGCATTTTGTATGTAAAACATTGGCGTGTATACCACCATAACGCCAATGTAGGATGATAATTACGTTGAAATTCATCGATCAATTTAAGCTCTTTGGTATTGTCCTTGTATTGTTCTCGGCAGAAGGTGACCAAGTCTTTGATAGCTTGTTGATCATGTTCCATATCAAGGAGTATTTCCTTGAATATTTGTGTATACATGAAGGAAGGCTCTAGCTGATTAAGATCTTCGCTAGAACCTCCTTCATTGACACTGATAATACTGACCGTTACTTGATCTTGATTGCATTGTTTGACAGCTAGTGCCAATTTTTTACAGATGTGCTTGATTGATGTATGCACACCTTTAATTTTGGGCCAATTTTTAGCCCATTCTTGGTGACGTTGCTTGTTGCGACAAAAAATGTATATGGCATCCAGTTTTGGCATGTCATGAATTTCTGGTACCAGGTGTTGACCTAATGCACCTGAGGAGATGACAAATGATGTCTCCTCATTGTTTTCCTGGAGTTTCTGGATACATTGTTTGGCCGTGGTGCATGGATTAACTTCATTAACAACACCGCGCAATTGCGCGAGTGTATTCTGGCAATCTTCATTTGCCATGTCAATAGTACCATCGACCCAGATGACCAGATAATTTTCAGCCATTCGTAGTCGTTGTTGTCTGCTCATTTTCGACGTTTGCTCGACGATTGAATACTGTGAATGATCAATTGTTGTTTGAATAGAGACCACTGTTTTCTATTTATACATTCGATGTTGGACGTTTTTTTTTTCTAGATTTTTCTACGACGTCAAATATGAGTACATTTTTTTTTCGTTGGCACTCAAGGGCAAACTCTACCTATTTGCAATTGAAAATATGGTTGTCAACAACACATGAAAGAGAAAAAAATCCAACAACATCATTAATTGTATTGTTATTCTTTCCAACTGTTGTTTGCTTTTCATCTACATAAGAATCACTTGAAAACCAATGCGTTGGATACCATGTCGCAGTGATTGTTTACTTTTCTATCGATTCTTTTCAAAGAAAAAAAGACATCGTCTGTTTTATTTTTTTCATAAGACATGATTGACATGCTGATAGTATAAACGAAACAACAAGAAAAATAAATTCAATATTGATTGAAGCAATAATCAAATAACCATTTTTATCCTTGTTACATGTCCTGAAACATCATTAGTCAGTGATTTGAATAGAAAAGCAAACTGTTCACATTATGTTTAACTTTCAACAATATGTGTTGTGCTTTGTGATTCCTGAAGTAATTAGGAGTTGTCTAACTGAATTTAGAATATAATTAAATATTGAAGTATGTATTATAAGATCCAAGAATGAATGAAACAGTTTAATAAGAGCTTTTCTTATAGATATAGCCAGCAAACAAAAGTTTTATTTCATAATTGAAGTTATGAACTTTAGTCATGTCGTTTCCTAAATAGTTCTAACTCAAATCCGAACTAATATTCTGAATAAAATTAGTCATCGCTTGGCAGCAATAGTCGAATTCAGTGAGTTCTAAACTCCTGGAACACTCAAAAGTGCAGTTCCACTCACGAAACTCTCGGAGTTCACGAAACCCAAGACATTTTCAGAAAGATATAGGTGTAGGTTTTGGTTCTTTCGACATCCACAGCCACACTCATATTCGAGACAGCACTGCAATTGTGTACAATTTGTGGGTAAACAAACTATGATGTTGTCAATTTTGTTTGAAACATTAGGATTGATCTGCTACCTAAATTTCAACACGTTATTGAATTCTGGACACATCAGGACACATTCTTCAATGAGGTAAATGACGTTCTGAGAGTGTGCAAGTGAGACTAGAAGAATGAATGTATCATCATTCACACTCTTACTAAAATGATTTTTGATGTATCTTATATTCATTTGGAATGTGTGTAAAATAAAAAGAAACTTTGCTTTGTTTTGATATTCTAATTGTTAATCTTTCATTAGTCTTTATATAATTCATCAAGAAATAATATTCAAATTGTGTTTGTTCACAATTGAGATTCACACAATTTTAGCGTGCGTCACAATGACAACGAGAAAATGTCTATTAGGAGAGTCATCTATGTTTGCATACAGCTAACAAATGCTGAATATTATTGCAGTTATTTTTTTAACTAAAATCGACAGTAATATTGAAGATATAAGTAAAAAAAAACACTATGATTGTTGTGCATGGCACATGTCTTTGCACAAACACAGAACTTTGCTCCGCGAATAGAAACAAAATTGGCTGTAACATTGATTTCATGATTCTGTTAGGTTTCTTCTGAAAATGTAACTATGACAAACAAGAAAGATCAACAAACAAAAGTAGATTAACAAAGAACGAGCCAACAAAACAAAAACATACATTAATGCAGTTTTATTATTGATACCATCATTTGCGAGGATAGAATATGTAAACAAAGGACAGGTGAAGAAAGGTAAGACTGCATTTTTCCTTATTCGCTTCTTTCTTTTAATGTGTTGACATCTCATCGAAAGCTTTTTACGACTGGCTATCTATTTTCTTCTATCATGTTGATGAGTTTGAATCAATCGAAAGACCTTAAAAATAAATTCGACACTGTTCGTTGCATTATATTCATTCCGTTTTTTCTTCATGGTTCTTGATTCACAAGTATCTAAGGTAGCGAAAAACGTATAGACGAAGTATGATAAACATCATATTGAAAAGATCGTTAAAATCGAATGAATGCTGAAGATTCAGTTCGCTATAACATTCACTTTTTTTTATGTGACAAGAAGTCTTCTTGATTTGGAAAATTGAAGAATAGGATGATGTAGGACAGATTGCTAAGAAACGAGAGAAAGATCTTGCCGAAACTAGAACTGAAGATAGAGGAATTTCAAAAGTCGAGTACTTAGTTTTTTGGTTGATTACTATATTGACGGCGCTGCGGGTGATCTGCTTACATCTCTAGATGAATATGACAAATAGATTTCATATTTCAATCGGGTTATACTGCTGCTCGGAAAAATCTGTAAAACCAAACCTGAAACAGACTTAATATGCGAATATTCATCATAACCAACAATGATAACAGGCATAACGTATTGATGCACGGAATTCATTATTGTTATTAAGCAAAGAATCCTACATACTAGAAGATGTCATGAAATATCATTTAGGTATTATCAAGAAGATCTTCATGTAGTATTAGAGCTTTTGAAGTTCTAAAATTATTTCTAGACAAGATTGTCATCGAGAAGATCAGGTATGTCGTAAGATGAATCCACAAGACAGAAAACCATGAAAGATTTGTAAGAGTCACACTTTCTCGATACTAATTAAATATCATTTTTTATTATAACGTCATTGCCAACAACATTTGCGATAATGTGACAGACTACATTTTCACGACTATTGATTAATGAAAACTTAATAACCCGTAATAGATGTTTATATCTCAAAGATGACTTAGAATGATTATCGTGTCTTTTAGAATATATTAATGGATAGATTGATGAAGATTGGAATCAACTGCCTCAATGCGAGAGCTAGGCTTTGTGGCTACAAAATAACTTTACAAACTAAACGACAACTACAGAAGTCTCTATTCAATGTTCTAAGTATAGAAAGATCGTTGCATTAATTGCCAACATTTACTTTCATGATCAATACCGTATAGTCATTGCCTTGTGTTCTTTTTCTAAATTTTACTACGATATTAAATGTGAGTGTTGTTTTTTTTTTCGTTGACACTAAATAACAAACTTCACATATTCACTGTCAATTAAAAATATAATTGTCAATAACGAATGAAAGAGAAAAAATACACAACGTCATTTATTTTCTGATTATTCTTTCCAACTTTCGTTTGTTTTTCATCTATACCGTGATGTCAATGTCATTGCGTTGGATACCTTGTTTCATACATTGTTTATTTTTCTTTGGTCTTCTGAGAGCGATTTTTTTTCTCTTGCTGGCAAGAACAAAAAAAACAACAACGACATCATCAGTTCGATTTAGTTTCTTTATGATTATAATGAACACTATTGCAAGTTTTTCTAATTGAAATTCGAATATAGTTGAGTATTGAAATGCGTATTATGAAAATTCAAAAATGAATGAAACAGTTCAATAATGACTTTTCGTACAGATAATTTAGTCGTATGGTGTACTAGACAGTTCTAATTCAAATTAGCATTAATATTCAAAATATAATTAGCCTTTGGTTACTTTGCTAGTTTAATAAGATAGTCATTATTTGAATTAAAATTATAAGTGAGAAAGAATTTATTATTTATTTTTGGCTGCTGATGCCATATGTGAATACGATAGTTTTGTTTACATTCGATCTCGTATTAGACAAGTACTGCTATATACATGTTTTTCAGTGTGACCAATGTTGTCGTGAGAGTATATGAGCGAGACTTGTAGTATGAATATAACATCACTCACAATCTTGCTAAAATGATTTTTTGATTTATTTTATATTCTTTCGAAATATGTGTTTAATAAGGAGAAATTTTGTTTTCTTTTGGTATTCTAACTGCTGAACTTTCATTAATCTCTATACCATTCATAAAGAAATAATATTCAAATTGTGTATGTTCACATTTGAGGCTCACACAATTTTAATATGCATAGAAATGACAACGAGAAAACTTCTGCCCTATGTATACATTTATCACTAAAACTCTGTCTATAATAAATCTATTTCGATACAAAACATATTATGAAACATCTATTTTGGATGCATACGACTAACAAATAATAAAAACTATTGTAGGCATTTTCTTTAACTAAAATCGACAGTAATATTGAACACAACTAAAAAAGAACATCGTCATTGTAGCGCATATGGCATGTCGTTGCACAAACGAAGAAGTTTGTTCCGCGAATACAGAAATCGGTAGTAACATTGATTGCATGATTCTGTTGGGTTTCTTCTGAAAATGTAACTATGACAAACAACAAAGATCAACAACAAAAAAGTACATTAACAACGAACGCGCCAACGAAATAAAAACATACATTAATGCAGTTTTGTTATTGTTGCCATCGATGTTTTTTCTTCTTTCATTCATGTCTGTACAGTGAGTGAAAATGTGAAAGTAGAATATGTAAACAAAGGACTGCTAAAAAAGGTAATATTGCATTTTTTCTTTCTTTGCCTCTTTGCGACTGTCTCTCTGTGTTCTTCTATCGTGTTGACGAGTTTGAATCAATCGAAATATCTTAAAAATTAATTCAATGCTGTTCATTACATTATATTTATTTCGTCTCTTTCCACAGTTATCGTTATGACACCATCTACTTTGCTGAAATGTATATACTAAATATGATTAAGTTCATGTTCAAAAGATCGTTAAGATCGAACGAATATTCAAGAATCAGTTCTCTAGGACGTTCAATTTTTTTCTCATTGTGATACGAATGTTTTAAAATTTGTCATGGTGTAAATAGAAGTTTTTCGGAAGTTTTATTAGCTTGCAAAAATGTTTGCATTATAAAAGGAAGACAATGATGGTGGAAAAAATATTGGTAAGAAATGAAAGAAAGATATTACTAAAACTTGAATTTGGAATAAATCTCTAGATTTGCATAACAGACTGACTTCATATTTAAATCAGCTTATGTTACCATTCGGATACATCAGTAGAGCTAGATGAAGTCGATGATTATTCAGAAATTAACAAAATAAAGTCATGAACGACATAGTATTCAGCTGTTTTGTTTAAGATTCGAAGGCAACAGGATATCAACATGAGATTTTACGACAGAAAGTTTCATCATAACAAACAAAGAGTATTCATGCTCGAAATTTATCATTACTTTTACGAAAAATCTCTAAACACTGAAAGATGTCATGAAATACCATTTAGGTATAGTTACAACGTTCTTTACTAACATCAGTGAAACTAAAACAAAGCATTGTTTTTAAATGAAATATGAACACTGTCTTCTGAAAAGAAGATCTTCATGAACTATTGAAGTCTTTGAAGCTCTACAAACAACTCTAGACAAAGAGGTGATTGAAAAGACTACATATGCCATAAAATCAATCCACAAAACAGATAACTATTGAATATTTGTAAGAGTCATACTTTCTCGACATTAGATACTGTTTTGCATCACGAGGTCATTGGCAAGAACATTTAATTTCTCTAAGTTAAATTTAAGCAGACAACAATTTGAAATTCAGTTACACCGGCTGAAATATTGATCTGGGTCAAATGATATATCTGAAATTTGCGTGTGAGTGAAGAGAAGCTGCAAAGACAAACTTATGCCCTATAGTCGTTATTGCCTTTTATTTTTTTCTAGATATTGCTCCTACGTAAAATATGGTTAATTTTTTGTTGACACTCAACGATAAACTTCACCTCGATTCAATTGAAAATAGGCTTATTAACAGTAAACAAAAGAGAAAAAAATCTAACAGCATCATTTATTCTATTGTTATTCTTTCTAACTTTCGTTTACTTTTCATTTGTACAATGACTTAAGTGCCATTACATTCGATACGTTGTTTCATACATTGTTTAGTTTTCATTGATTCTTTCAAAGCGAAGTTTTTCTCTTTCTGACAAGAACGAAAAAAAAATCAACACAGACATTGTTAACTCGATTATTTTCTTTCTGCCTGTGATCGACATGATAATAATGTGAACAAAATGACAAGAAAATTCGATTCGACTTTTTTTTTGAACTAACCATCGAACAACGTTGTTTACATGCTCAATATATTGCTGTTAGGTAACAAGTGATTCAAACAAAGAAAGCTGCTCACATCGTGCTTCGTCATTGAAGACATGTATCACACGTTATAGTTGCTGAATCAGTTTTTCTCTCATCGTGATTCTGGGTGAAAAAATACCAAAAACGATTAGTCTGAGCATGCACCAATATCATAATTGTTGTTTGTGAGGTATTGAGCTTTGATTTTCGTATTGTTTTGGAGATACTGAAAGAAACGGTTGATTGTGAGGATGTAAATCAACAATAATTTCATCTAAACTTTACAATGTATGTTATTTTAAAATAAACTTCTGATGAAATATTATGCATCAATCAAAATCATCCATTATCTTGAAATCATAATCTTATAAAGATCAAAACTTCTTTTCGAGAACCTTTCATACTGTAACCTTTGCAATTCGATCTGCAAGATAAATTTTTCGCAAGTTTAGTCGAAAGTTCCAGTTTCAACTCATTCATTGTTGTCAAACAGTTGATATCATTTTCGAAACAATTAGTCTTGTTCTGAATGAATGAGGAAGTATACGTACTGACATTTTTTATCTGCAATAATAGGTGTATATGAATAAATAGTAATTAGACCAAATTGAAAAGATACATATTAGATTCATATAACTCATGCACCCAAACCCACACCCTATTGAGGATTCATTCAATTTTAATTTTACATCATTACATACGTGCATAACTAAAATTATATTGATAGTAAATGTATTTCAACGGAAAACGTATTAGGAAACATGTTTCTCTATAGAAACTGATGTTAAATCATTGATACTATCAACATCTATTCTATATAATACAGTGAAAACGTGGAATATTATGGGCGCAAAATATGATTAAAAAACTCATCTATCAACAAATTCTGTTTTTGCATGCATGCGAAAGAGAGTCATCTATATTTGCATACAGTTGACAAATAATGAAAAGTATCGCTGGTATTTTTTTAACTGAAATCGGTAGAGATATTTAAAACATGACTGCTGTTTTTCTTAACTCAAAAGTAACAAAAACAAAACACCATCATTGTAGTGCATGGTCGCATGTCTTTGCACAAACACAGAACTTTGTTCCGCGAATAAAAAAATGGCCGTAAGGTTGATTGCATGATTCTGTCGGGTTTCTTCTGAAAATGCAACTACGACAAACAAGCAAGATCAACAAAAAAAGTACATTATCAACGAACGAGCCAACAAAACAAACACATTGAAGAGAATTTTTATTATTGTTGCCATCGATTTTTTTTCTTTCTGAGTTTGTGTCTGTATAGTTAGTGACAATGTGAAGATAGAATATGTAAATAAACGACTGCTAAAGAAAAGTAAAACTTCATTTTTCTTTTTTCACTTCTTCCTTTCGATGTGATTGCATCTCATCAAGAGCTTTTTATTATTGGGTATGGGTGTGAGTGCGGGTTTGGGGTGTGGGTGTAGGTGGATGTCGATCTCCTTTTCATTAACGCCCACACCCAGCTAAATTTTTGCATTTAGGTTAAAAATAATAGCTTTGAAGGGTGCTTTTGAAATTTTTTCGTGTAATTAAAAACTCAGTGTATGAGCCTATCATAAAAAGAATTAGTTGATAAAATTCAATAAAATAGTAAAGATATACTGAAAAACTCCTAGGATACCTTACAGAACAAGAGTCTGTCACAGTGATTTTTCAGTAAAAACAAGTTATTTATTGGATTTGACTTTTCAAGATTATATCGATATTTGAGATGATAATGCAAAATCAAGTAAAGTATTGAAGACCAACCTGACGGATTCTACTCTTTACCGCATATCTAGATATGGGACCGGAGTCAGGCACAACATTTTCTTTCATTGTGAGTGATATCTTTTATAGTCAAGTAAAACTTGCATCACATGTCATGTTTTTGCGGCTCATGTATTCTAAGTTTATACGATAATTATTGAGTAACGATCACATCAATATTTGCTGTTGTAATTTTCATACTAAAATAATCCATTTTCTTTTCGTAAACAATAGAGTTGTCGAACTCAG
>CAJNOL010005075.1:0-12807 GCA_905250125.1 Rotaria sordida
ATTTTTCGTTTCGATAAATTCAGAAATTCGTGGTGTTGATGCAGTTGATGAAGGTCTTGAACTGACACGTGCGTTTACTGGCGTTGTCGATGGTACTGATGGAGGTTTTGAACTGACGTATTCATTCATTGTTGATGTTGATGCAAAGGCTGCATTTTTCGTTTCGATAAATTCAGAAATTCGTGGTGTTGATGCAATTGATGAAGATTTTGAACTGATGCGTGTGTTTACTGGTGGTGTTGATGCAATTGATGGAAGTTTTGAACCAGTATATGTAGTCATTGATGATGGTACTGATGGAGGTTTTGAGCCGATATATACATTCACTGGTACTGGTGATACAATGGATGGATTTTTTGTTACAATAAATTCAGAAATTGATGATGCTGATTTAGCTAATGAAGTTTTTGAATTGACGCGTGCATTTACTGGTGGTATTGGTGGAATTGATGAATTTTTCGTTGCAATAAATTCAGATATTGTTAGTGCTGGTGTAACAGTTGCATTCAATGACTAAAAGAAATAAAAATATTTATCAAGCATTTATAATATAATTGAAAAATGAAATTTATGATGAAAGATATTTATCGAATGGAATATTCAATTAATTCTAATCAATATCAATTTTGAATTATTATTTAAAAGTGTTATACGTTCTTTTTCCTTTTTTTTTTTTACCAAAATTTTTTAAATAAAGAAATAAAAAAATAATAATAAAATCTTACAGAAAGAATAGGTTTGCTAGTAGATTCAAGAGTCAATTCAGAATTTGGAGTAGTTTCTCTTGAGGATGTCATTATAGATTCAGTTGAAACCGAACGAGACCGTTGACCATTAGTTGAAGGTAATGGTACATTTACAAATAATGGTTTTTTTTCTGATGATGGTTTAGATGGTACAACATTTTGTCGAACTAAATGAAGAATAGATAGAAATTAAAAGAGAAAAATAATATTTACCTAAATTTTGTGATGCTGTTGTAGAATTTATGCTTGATTGAGATTGTAATTTAAGTTGTTCAAAAAATTCTTTTTGAGATGTTTGAAGTTGTTGAATTTCATCTTTTAATTCACTTATTTCATCTCGAAGTAAAACTGATTGATTACGAAGACTTTCAACATATGTTGGTGTTGATGATGAACATTGAGAATATGATGTTGCTGTTGTTACTGTTGTTGCTTCTGTTACTGATGATTCACCTGATAATTGTCGAATTTTTCTTTCATATTCTTTAAAATCATCTGTTGATGTTATTTGATTACGTTTTGATACTGCTTTTGGTTTTTTAACATAATAACGTCGTTCAACAATACGTTCAACCCCATAAACAACATCATGTGATCTAATAAAGAAAAAAAGATTTTTTTTTTTCTTAATGTTTAAAGAATCATATCTAAAAACATTTACTGAGATCTTATAGGTTCATGAGGTCTTTTTGAACGAATATCTTCGAATTTTTGTAAAATTTTTTCAAAAAGCCAATCATTATTTTCATCTCGGAATACTCTATCTGCATCATATCTGCAAAATAAATTCTTTAATAGAATTATTCATATTTTTTTTTCTTTATTTTCTACTTACGAATTGTTACTACTTGTAGTAGGTAATCGTTGTTGTTGTTGTTGTTGTTGCTGCTGTCGTTGTTGTCGTTGTTGTCGTCTAGTCGATGTTGCTTCTAGAAATTCGTTAGAATTTTGTATGGAACATATGGATAACATTTTGAATCTGAGATAATATTATATCTGTAGAGTATATTTATGTAAAACATTTGTCCTTCTTTCTTTTCGTACACAATAAAAAATCGATAAGAAACGGCCTCGCATTCAGGGTATAAAGAAAAAAAAAGAGGTTATTTTACCTCGAAGGAGTCGTTGAATGAAAATATCATGAGCTGATTCCAGTTGACTACGTCTTTTTAAGATATTATCATATTCACTAACGAATCTTTCTTGTTTATTAAGTTTACCATTTAACATTTTAGTTAATTTTTGAGAAGATTCTTCTTCAGATGAAGTTTTACTATTTTTTCGTAATCGTGAATGAGTTGTTCCATCAAATGATGAGTTTTTTGGTAAAGAATGTAAACCAGATAGCATATTTATAAAATTATTTCAAATGAGACACTTTTATTCGATGTCAGATAATTTATACAGACTTGAATCATACACCTACATAGACTGTACGCATGATTGCATCTTTGTTATTAAACAAGGACAGCAATAATTAAGTGTAGATGTAATATAAATAAACATTGATATTTTTATTTTATTTTTTTTGAAAAATTTATTGCACGAAAGAGAAAAATTTCAAAGCAAAAAGATAGATTTAAATATGTTGAGATTTTGCACGTTCAGCACATGCTATAGCTTTACGTATAGTATCAGGACATTTTTCACGTCGTACTAATTTATTATTTTCAAAATGTCCTTCATTTCGTGGTAAACCATGTGAACCATCAGCAAATGTTAAAAGACCTAAACCAAAAATTTTTCCTTCATGTAATTGTCCTTCATATTTCATTCCATCACAACGTGTAAATACACCTAAACCATGATAACGACCTTGAGAAAATTCACCATCATATCTAAATGAAAATAAGATTGTTTTTTTTGTTCTTATTTTGTTTTGTTAAATTATTACTTTGATCCGTCAGGATAAGATATTGAACCAAGACCAGAAAAAAGACCATTTTCAAATCGACCACGATATTTCGCTTGATCACTAAATGTTAATTGGCCAAGGCCATGTCGTTGACCATCTTCATTCCATTCGCCTGTTGATTTTTTTATATTTTTAATTATTAGAAAAAAAAATCTTTTTTTATCGTTTAAGTTTTTTTTTTAATTTTACCTGTGTATTCAGATCCATCAGGATATCGAAATGTACCTTGCATACTACTTTATTTTTCTTCTACAATAAAAAAAAAGAGAAAAACATATTCTATGCTCCTACCATTAGCATCGTAGACTAGTAGCATTAAAAAAAAGGAAAAAAAACGCATGTGTGTTCACATCCGCGTACGCCTATCTATTGAGAGTCAGATAGGGATGTTTGTTGCACACAGAACAAAGTTCAATAAATGCAGAAGAGGAAGAAGAAAAAAAAGGAAGAAAATGAATAAAACATTCAGTTCATTTTATCATCCTTCACTGTTATATATATATACATATATATATATATGTACAAAAGAGAAAAAATGTTGACTGTGTGCGCACGATTTGAATGTTTGTTCTCGCCGATCAAATGAAAATTTTGGCGTAGTTATATTGTTGATTAAGTTTCTATATAATTAATTACAGAACAAAAAAAAAAGATAATGAGATTGCCAATATTTATATATATATATATATATATATATATATATATATATATATATATACATGTTTTTCCTTTCCCCCATAGATTTATTCTCACAGAATATCAGATAGCGCATGTGCATACAATTTCATTTTTCTATCTGTATCTAAATCAGTCAATTTCGATGTGATTAAATCAATAGATGATGTTGATGATGTTGACATTGTTGTTGTTGCTTCACTGGCTAGTTCATCATCATTCTCTTCAATATCATCCATACGTCCAAGACCAATATTTGACATTGATCGAGCTAATGATGGTCGATAATTCGATGCCTGACTTCGAGTCAATAAACGTTTAGGTGGTTCATTCATTGTTTTATCTGTATTGGTTAGATTTGGTAAATTTAATGATGATATTACGGATAATCGACTTATTTGACGACGATGCTTTTCACGTACATATTCACGTAAAGAATCTTGTAAATGATGATGAAGTAAATCACTAAGAGATTTAGCATCATTTTCACTCGAACATAAACATGCATGACAACGAAGCTAAAAAAGAAAGAAAAAAGAATTTGAAGGACATATATTTTTATAACTTTCATCTCACCTCAGTCGTTAAACCTGATCGAACATTAACATGTCTATAAACCCAAATAAACATTTTTGGATTAAGTTTATCAGCAATAAGATAATATGCAATACGATTTGTACAATAAAGTGTAGTATCATTTGGTGTTCCTGTTTTTATATAATTGTCTGCTTGTAAACCACCATTTGTAACCGTTAAACGAAGCTTTCTTCCTAAACGTCCTTGGTTTTTTATATGCATATCCCAAAGAATTTTGGCTGGTCGATCAGCACAACCATCACCTCTTGTTAATGATGTTGCTACATTTCCTAAATAATAAACTTTAAATGACGATGGACGTTGATTAACATCAAATGATGCTCGTCGTTTGTTGCCCAACAATCGATTCATGTAATGTACTATTAAAACGAATAAATGATCTGAACAAAAAAAAAACTTATATATATATATATATAAATGTGTATGTATGCATAAAGCAAATAAAAAGAAAAGAAAAGAAATGTATTGGTTTTTATAAGAAATATGAACTTATGTCATAACCTCGAACAATTTAAGCTTTGAATGAGAAAGAAAAAAAATATAAAGTATGATCTCAACACGTATGCTCATTAGTAGGATTTTCTTTTTTATTTCTTGTCCGTAATCGAGATTACCCGACAGAAACAAACTTTCTTTTGTCTTTCATCATGGATGTCATAATAGAAAGGCATATATACGTTTTATTTTTCATCTTTATCTCACCTGTATGAAATTCAGCACGAGTTCAGTTTGCTGATTTTTCTTTTCTCGAAGATGTTATTTTCTTTTTCTTTTTTTTTCATTCTTTCATATACACGTACGTGTGTTGAGTACTAAAATTGTTCTTTCTATCACTTCGGTCAACATGTGTTTTATGGACGTTGACCGATGTGAGAAAAAAGAAAAAAAAAATTTAGAACTGCACAAAGATCAATAGATGTCATTATCGTTTTCTGTTTCTTTTTTAACTACTTATCTATACGGATAAGTACATGCGTATTTTTTTTTAATATAGCAAATATTCTATTTTCAAGAGTATTCTATGAAAAAGAAAGGTGTATATATATATAAGAATATGAAAAATTATAATTTGCACTTTTTTTTGACACGACTTTACTGATTTGTTTTCACTTACAAATCGATGAAGGTCAGATAACTTTTAGTAAATATGATAGCGCATTGGGCTGCTTTTTTGTATATTTTAAAAAGGAAAAATGTAAAATATCAAAACGTGTTTTAATAAAAATATTTAAAGGAATGTACGTTATACATCAATGTTAGTTATTCGAATGAAATCAGTGTGAACTTTATCCAATTGCATATCTAGAGTTTCCATAATCGAGAGCATTTCTCTGCAAATTTTCATATGAAAGAATCATGTGATATAAGTCAATTCCGTTTCAGTATATGTATATACGTGGATAATTCATTTTGAAACTCGTTCCTATAAATAATTTTTCTTTTGTACAATATTGAGGAGACTGTAGTAAATCGTTTTTCTGATAATTTATGAGTTCTCTGCTTGCAAGACATGTGAAGGTGTGTTCTTATTATCGACGGAGGCATTACTCTTGTATTACATTGATCTTTGTATCAAGGAAATCTGAACATGTGTTTCAAAATATTTAGTTGCTATGCATTTTTTACATGTAATGGATTACTATTGTTTTTTCAAAAATACTAGGTACAATCAAATCACAATGAGAGATTGCATGCCTTTTTTTTGCGTTTCGAAAAAAGTGATTTTATTAGATCAACTACATTCAATTTAATCAATATAATAAAAAGCTTTTTATATTTGATAATTCACCGAAAAAGAAAACCAACAACAACAAATTAATTTTTCAATACATACGCAACTGTTTCAGTGTAAGCAGGCGAATGATGAACTTGTTTAATATCTTGAAGCTTATTCAATATAAATAAACATTTGTAAGAGCCGATAATAATGGCAGTAAAATGATCACTTTCAGGGTTGATTGTTGTTCGTAAATTATGTCTATATAAAAAACAAACCATACTTCATTTTTTTTCCTTATTTTAGAACGGCAACACTACGCGTCAATGAAGATTAAGTTATTAGATGGTGATATGACAGGTTCATTTCAGTAGAAAACATCTTATTGATCTTTGCTCATGATATCACCATCTATTCATAAATTGGAACGTACATCTGCAGACTTCTCTTTACAGCTCTCCACATTTCGAGAAAATTTGTCCTGATATAATGACATTGTCGACAAGAATACCTATAAGATGTGCCATCGCCAGAAGATTTCATGTTTCCGACAACTTGTCTATAATACATTTAGATTGTAATGAGTGCTTTTACTGCGAGAACAACATGAATTTTAGTGAAAATAGGCGATGCCAGACGTTGAAGCCATACACTTCGAAAACGATAAGCGATGACGTCGTTCTAGTTGTTGAGTCAGTTCAGCTGTTAAAGATCAGTCTACCGAATGTATGTCCATTTGCATATGATAGAAATTTGGCAGTTATTTTAGAAAAACAGATGAAAACTCAAGAGAAAAGCATTCGAAACACAGAAAATCTGGGAGCTCAAAGATAAGATTCGAACATACATGCTTTATTTTATAAGGCGAACTTCTTCACCATTTGGCCATCTGCTTACATTAGAAGTGCCATTAAGACTGAAGGACATAATGACCATCTGATAACTACTAAGTACTATAAATAGGAATGCTAATAACTGTAGATGACTTCGAAAAATTAAATAAGGTTTTGAAGCTAAGATAGTGCGGATATATGAGAGCGATTTCATTTCAATGGGAATTAAATAAATATACCCAATAGAAAAAAAAGCTATATTCTTGCGTGGAGCAATACGCACACGACAAAATAGCTGAAATTTGTATGTCGACACAGTCATTTTAGCAGTAGTTTTCATAAATACGACCCTTTTACATTGATATGCAAAATTTAGGAAAATTCTAGTCATCTTGCTTATACACGCTAATAACACTTTGGCATTCGCATGCAAGTCATATATCGTGCAAAAATACGCAAAAATATTCCATGCAATTATTTGCAAGGATAAGAGTCATGCACGGTATCTTATGTTTTGCTAAAAAATTTACAAAAGTGTATTTCTATGCATGTGTTTTGCGACATGTACGTCTATGCATGTGTTATTGTCTTGCATTTATGCGCAACAATTGTAAGTATTTTGACTGGAACCAGTAAATGCGATGCCTTGGTTTTGCATGTACTCAATTATTTTTATTCTCACATCATCGGGAGTATCGTACAAGTTAACAAATACATCCATTTTATGTTTTAATCGGTGAATGGAAGCTATATTCTGTCTTATGTTTGTGGTTAGATATATAGTTTGGACATCAATATTTGGATCTAACTCTTTCAAAACTTGCTCAGCATCGTGTGGAAGCATTATTACAGGTTGGTGATTGTTGCCGCTTGTCGAATCGCTTGAGGAATTACCATGAATAGCTTCAACTGTATAACGTGAAACAATATTGAGAACACAAACATGTTTTATTTTATTACAGTCTTCACCGAAATTAATTGATTTATTTTCGTCGTCAATTACTTCTACTTGTGGTTCATCATTACGCTCAGTGTCTATCAATTCATAAGTGTTATTCACCATCTAAAAATACAAGACAAAATGTATATCAATGTCGCACGGTGTCGTATGAGGCCCCATGCAGCACCCCAGTGACAACTCTACTAGTCCGTTAGTCATCACCGCATATTCTATCGAGGAAGCTATACTTCAACACCGTTAAGACATCTGCGGGTGTGGATTTTCTCTTCACTTACATCCACACACCTCACATTCTTGCTAAAACATACCATCATCGATTTTCAATTCGGATCGACAGTTGGCTGTCTATCAGTAGCCAAATAAATTCGCTTTTTACCTTTGTCCATCCAACACAAATACAATGCAGCATTAAAGCCTATAGTTTGACGCTCTTCAAACAAATATTGATGACACTAATTTACAATGGCTACCATTTAAATGGTCAGTATCAATATTAAATAGTCAATACTAAAATTATCAGCAATTAATTGTAAAATGGCCAGCTTATTAAATATCAGTATCAGTAACAAAATTTCAATTTATATCAGTATAAAATACAACAAATACCAGTAGAAAAATAAGCTGTACCCATAGAAAATAAATTTAAATAAATTAAAGAACTACAGAATATATCAGAAGAAATTTAAAAAATAATAAAAAAAAGCAAAAATTGAATTATTGTATTAGTAAAGCAGATCTACCTGTGCTGGTCTATCTCTTTTTCTTTTCTCACCGGTCGGCACTGTCTTTGTTGCTACTCTTGGTTTACAATATTTCAAATCAATACCCATACCCACAACGTGTTTGCATATATAATTCTTCAAAAAATTTGGACAGTTCCCTTTCGATGTTTTCCCATGTGAATCATTTTCCATTTTCATACATTAAGTATTCAATGATTTTTTTAATATTGATTATATACATTCGATCTGATTTGATTTTATTAGAGAGCAGCTCTAACAGATTTATTTTTGTGTGCATTCATCTTTCGACAAAGGCACTCGTTGGCCTTTCGATTCTGTACTGGCTCGTTGTTGTCTCTTTTCTGTTTGTTACAGCACATCGTCAGTTCCCTTCCTCGACAAACTGTATAATTTATCAACTCTGTTGTTCTCTTTCTCTTGCGTATTGGACAGTTGGAATGAGATAGAAGAAGTGAAATTGGAACTTTATTTTCTCTTGTCTTCTTTTCTTTGTCGTCTGTTCGATTCTATTCTCTCGTGTGTCTAAAAACAACTGTTTTTCTTCGAAAAAAGGGAAAGAAGAAGAGATCAGTAGAGACTAATTTATCACCATAAACAATTTCAGCTTCATGAACATAAAGACGAACAAGATCTTTTGTTGTTTTAACACATTCACCAGTAGCAAATAGAATACCCTAGATTAAAAATTTTGTCATCATTTCACAAAAAATTCAATTAAAATTTTTACTTGAAAAATATTTGAAAGATCTCTTAAATTAAATATATAATGAAATTTAATAGCTGTTGGTAGAAATGTTGCTGCAACACGTTGATGTACAGCAAGTGCACCATCGACTAATTGTGGTGCATAACGTTGTACAGCTTGTGTAAATAGTGCATTTGGCGATGCAGGTAAATATTGAGATAATATACTATTATAAATTGTTCGTAATGAATCCTTAAAAATGAAATGGAAGAATATTTAAAATAATTAGATTTTTATAGTTTTATACTTGTCCAGGAAATGAAACAGCAAAAAATCTTTGAATACGTGAATCAGTTGTAAAATTTCTTGCTGTTGGATTCATACCTGCAACATATTGACAATTATGTATATCACGTAATGTTAGTTTTTGTCGATCATACCAATGTTTATTATCAAGATATTGACGAAGAACAGTATGTGCTTGAACAGTATAATATTTATCGATTTCAGGCATATTCATATCATCTAGAGAATAAAAATCAACCAAATGAAATTTAACTCTTATGAATTGATTTACCAATGAAATAAACAAGTCATTTATTTCCTAGTGGACCATAATTTCGATCTGCTTTACGTTCAAGTGGTTTTTTTAATATTGATTGAAGTATTTCTGATGATGTATAATAGTTAAATGGTACATTAACAACTGTCCATAATTCATTATTTAATGATTGTAATTTATCATTAACAATAACAGTTTTACCACTACCAGCATCACCGACTAACATTACTGGGTAATCTCGTTTCATTAAAAAAATCTATGAAATAAATCAAATGAAATAAAATTTGAGTATATATTGACTTAATATACCCATCCAATATCGAACTCTAACAGTTTCTGGTGTTGGTACTAATGCTGCTTGTAAAGGAACATCAGGATCAAGTTCAAATTTCTGAACATTTTTACTCCATAATTCAAATTTTTTTGTTTCAGGATCAATACAATAATCAAATACAGTTGTATTTGCAGTCGTCGGAAATTTTACAGCTTTAAATTCCAATGTCCACTAACGTGAAAATTCCACACGATGATCTGTTAACTATTCAAACAGAAGAGAAAAAAAATATTTCATTTTTAATTTTTAATAAAACTTTTAAACAATCAATCCTTGTTTATAAAATCATATTTAATACAACAAGAATTTTTGATAACATTTATAATCAAAGCTGATATAGCGATAGCAATTACTCACATCACTATGATAAGCTGTATACTAATTTATTTTTTATATATTAAATAAGATAGGTTTTTTTATTTAAAAATATTTACCTGATCTTGAAATAAAGATGCTCCCATCGGCCAGATACAAGCCCAAACAAAATATTGTTCATAAAGTTCGTTTGCACAATCTGGTGGACAATTTTCTAGTACAAGTAAACATTCAAGTTAATGACATAACATCCATACATGACAACCATCAACAAGTGGTGTAGTTTTTTTAAAATGATTTGATTTTAACATTTCTATACATGTTGGTAAATATTTATCAAATAATATTTGAAGATTAGCACGTTCACTTTGAATAGGACGAGATTCAATCCATGTAGCTACTTGTGGTTTCCATCCAAGATCTTGTGGATTAATATAAAGAATACCAGCACGTGATACAATTGCTGATGCTGCCGTTCTTAAATGACTTATTTCAAAGAATAAACGCATGGTTAGATTTAATGGAATACGTTCATGACTTGCTAATGTTAAAACTTTATTATCATCCATAACTGTATTTAATGATTCAATCCACATTGGATCAATATCACCATCAAGTACAATCCGTTTTGGACCATCATGTGTCATATTTGCAAGATCTCTCATTATTGTTGAAAATAATCCATCTTTCCATTCACGTGTTGTTGGATTTATAAAACCAAATAATTCATTATTTGTAACAGTTTTTGGATCAAGATCAATTGCAACAGATCGTCGTTTATGATTTATATACATTTGATTAAGTGTTTTCCATATTTGACTTTTTCCTGTTCCAGCATTACCAACAATAAATACCGGATTACGAACTTCAAAAAGTTCTTTTAATTGAACAACTTTAAGAATAAATACATCTTTAGATTGAAGTTTAAGATCTAATGCAGCACGTTTAACTTCTTCTTCAAATTTTAAATCATGTTTACATGGAACATCAAGTGCAGGAAATAAATCTCCAAGAAAACCCATGAATATTGGTAAATTATTATGAACAATTTTTGGTATATTAAAATTACGTAATGCTCTCATTAAAAATTCTCGTTCAGATCGATTTGGGTCAGCACGACGTAACGCACTAGCAACAACTAAAACTGATTTAACAGCTCGTAAACTCCAATCATAATGATGTTGTTTTGATAAAAGTTCTTTACATAAATTATATAATGTTATAAATTTACATGATAATAATTTTCCATCTTTAAAACCAGATGTAACAAGCATTATTTCACAAATCATTTCAATATCTGGTACAACCATAGCACATGGACGAAATAATGCTTTTAAATTTCCAGGTAATTCTGTTCGACCAGCATAACCAGGATTCATTGTAATAAAAAGACCAACATTTTGATTAAGACTAATTTCAGTACCCATAAAATTAAATCGTTGTTTTCGATCACGAATTGCATCTTGAATTGTTTTTACTTGTACAGAAACGACCTATTGAAATATTTTGCAAACAAATTTATGTAATAGAATTTTTAAACTTACAGAAAGTGCTTCAATGGAAATACGATTGAATTCATCAAAACATCTTCATGCATCTGTTGGTGATAATCCTTTATAAATATTTCCAATGATTGATAATCCATTTGTTCAGAACAATTATATACATAAACCATTACATCTAATGCTCGTCCTAAATCTTTTGTTGTTTCGATTTTTCCTGTTCCAGCTAAAGACAAAAGCAAACAATCTTATCATAATTACAATAAATAAAAATTTCTTACCCGGTCCAGCAGATGCATCACCCATAATTAAATGAAATGATTGTGTTCATGTAATATAACATTTATAAACAAAAATATGAAATAAAAAATATAATTTTATTCTTAATTAACCTATCAGTAAGTGGTGTAATAACAAGATGTAGTTGAAATCATTCAGATTATGAGGTGATTCGTCATTATACCATTGTTGGCAATGAATATTTGAAAGAAAACTATTTTCTAGCCATTTCCAATATTGATTTATTGTTGAAATCTATTTATTAAAATAAAGTAAATACATTTTTCATTTTTATCAAAGAAATTCAAACCTTTGTATAATCATTATTCATTTGCCTGAATTAAAAAGATTTTTTTTAAATGATTATTTTGAAGAAAAGAATTTTGATTATGATTTGAATATGTTATAAGACAAAGAATTAGAAGAAAACTGATGTAAGTAAGAATTTCTTTAATAATTGACCACATATGTAATTCTCAGGGACGGCGCGACCGGGGGGGGGGGGATTAGGGGGGTCCCCCCCCACCTGTTTCGGAAAATTTTGAATGAAGCTTTCTCCAAATTTGAAAATTTTGGTAGTGCCAATTTTCTCCAAATTTGCGGGATCATTAGGCGATTTTCTCCGATTTTGAAGAACTGTAGACAATTCTCTCTGAATTTAGAGAAAATTCATGTTTATAAACACTTGTTGGGCAATTTTCTTCGATTTTGGAGAACTACAATAAACAGTTTTCTCCAATTTTGGAGAACTACCATACACAATTTTCTCCGATTTTGGTAAACAATAATAAACAGTTTTCTACGATTTTGGAGAACTACAACAGACAATTTTCGCCGATTTTGGAGAACTACTGTACACAATTTTCTCCGATTTTGGAGAATCGCAATAAACAATTTTCTCCGATTTTGGTAAACAATAATAAACAGTTTTCTCCGATTTTGG
>CAJNOL010005077.1:0-12805 GCA_905250125.1 Rotaria sordida
AAAGAGTAGAAATTGGTGCAATATTAAAAGCTTCCGATATTCTACTCAAATCGCTCTTGTCTTCTTTCAAAAGTTTAAATCATCTTGCAAATAAACGTTAATTTTTCTTTGAATTTTTATAATTATTTGATACATTGTGTGAAGTTATATTATTGGTAAAATTTCCACTATTCAAATAGAAACCGTTGTAAAACTATAAAAGAAACAATCTTTGTCATGCATTGCAAAATAGCTGTTTTTCGAAAAGTTTTTTGCGTTAGCTGGTCCTCATAAGTAAAGTAATTAATTAAGATGATCTTAATCTTATTTTATAGCGAGATATCAGCTATATATGCAGTAAAATTTTGGTGACTACTAGTGCAACTATAGAAGAGATATCAATAATACTATAAGAGTGGGGTCAGTAATTTTTTCAAATGATCCTAACTCTTGAGCATTAATTTTTTCACCAAAACTAGAAATGTCCAAGGTTTGATTGATTGATCTAATATCCTCACATGAGTCCCAATCAAAAAATATTTAAAAGAAAAAAAATCTAGCGGGGGGGGGGGGGGAAATGGCCGAGTTCCTTTTAAAAAATTGTGCTTTATATCATGGTATCGATCCATTTTCATTGCTACATGATATTTTTATTTCAATTTAACACATTATTAAGTTATTGAATAGAGTGTAACAAACGAGATTCGATTATGATGCCTACAGTCTGTTATTATTATGTGACTTTTTATAGAGAAAAAGATCAATTTATAGCAATTGCTTCATTAAATTATATAAACTTTGAAATATTTTCATTTTTTTAATTTATCAGTATCACTTAAAATTGCATACATGACATCAGTTACCTATGATTAATTTTATAAAAACAATAATTATAGTTTTTTGGATCACAGAATACGAGAAGAACGGTTTTTTCGATAATTAATTGCTTATTCAATAAATGCTCAATAGATGCAGCATCTTTACATTTTTGTCTTTTTAAAGTAAAAAAATTTAATTTAAATTTTAAATTCAAATTAAGTAATTATTTTTTCTTTTCCCTTTTTACTTTGAATGAAATTTTTAATCGTAGCGAGGTGAAGATAAATTTTATAGAATTTACTTTTCAAAAAAATTAGTGAAAATTGAAGAAAGTAAATTTAAAGAATTGAGTATTTTGTAGACGATTATATGCATTTTGTTTCTTCTGTTACATATGACTCTTTAGTGTAAGAATTTGTATATGACGACGCAGAAAAAACTTTAGACTTTAACACATAAACATTAAATGTATTGTAAATGCGTTCATAATCAACCTAGATAAAATATTTGTTGCACATGGACGCATCTAAATGCACATTTTGTGTTCTGACTGCATTTGGACGCTATTTTAAGTTGTTTTTAGCCACATTCAGACGCAATTCTGTTTCAAGTTGTGTTTGAAAGCAACTCTACCATTGTGTCTGAGCTACATCCAGATTCATTCATTTCTTCTACTTCTTATCCGTTTGTATCTCTAATAGGTTTACATGGAAACTGACTTTGGACTTCATGTTTGAGTTAAAATGAACATTTTTGCTTAACACTTAAATTTTATTTATCTTGAAATTTAAATTGCTACGCTTAATATATGTGTTATACAAGAGCGAAATTGATTTCGTGAAAAAAAAGTGCTGGTAGTGACATGTAGCAAAATAATATTATTGTAATACCGTTTTCGAATGAATGTTCTGTACATTTCAAAATTTGATACGTGTACTCATTTGTTTCTATTTCACAGATTAACTAAGTCTTCATGACTTTATATGCTGAACACAAATATGATGAGATTTCTTGTATCCAACTATTTATGTTTATATTCTGTTTCATGCAATGCTAGCCACTGATATTTGAAACTGCAGATTACCAAGAAGAGCCCTCTTCAAGAATTAGAAACGCAGTAAGACTTAAATACGTCATCTATAGAATTAACTATATAATTTTTATGCTTTTTTGAATAAAAAATACGCAGTTCAGTTTACTGTTCGACATCTAGTCACGTGTACTGTGATAAAGTAATCTGCATTATTGATAGCACTATATACACTTGCAGCTAGAATTGTGTTCAAATGCATCTTGTCTATGTAAAATAGAAAAAGAAACTACATTTGCATGCACGATTGGAACTCAAAAGCATTAGTTGCATATAGAGGAAGCGCGTTCACATGCAAAAGTAAAAGCAATTGCATTCAAGCGCGTCTAAGTTAATATTATTTCCAGGTATGAACCAATTCCGATGCAAAAATGATACTGTTCGCGTTGAAACGCTTTTAAAAACTACTGTAAATCAGTTGTGATGCGTTTTAGTCACGAAATGCGTCTGAACGCATGCAAGACTTTGCAACGCGTTCAAACACTCCTATGATGAACGCATTTCAATGCGTTTGGAGGCTGTTTCAATCCCAGACGCGTTTAAACGCGTCAAAAATGCGTTTTATGATTACATGGGCTGCACTGTTAAAAAAGTATATATTCGTGATCAGCTTTTCTCGCTCTATCAAACCATATATAAATAAATGAAAGACTTTACTGAAATTTTGTATTTTCGCTACCTTACATTTTAAATTAATTTTGACAAGAAAATTCGTCAAGATGACAGATCGAATGAGTTTCTAGCAGTGCCCTCTTTTATTCTGTCATAACCAGATATGAGAAAACGTGTTAATTTTGTTTTTAACTTTTTATCGAATCATTTCTTCATTCTTCATATTTGCTAATAATACTACATCGTTATATTACAATTTATATTCGACAATGAATCAGTGCTCAACCTAGTTGTCAGTCAGATTATATCGTACAGTTAAGTTTTTTTTACTAAAAACTAATTAGAAGTTATATTGTCAACCACAGTTCACAAATAACGGAGGAGTTTTACATTAATTAGTTGTGTTCATTTCATTGATGTTAGCAACTGACACTAGTAAAACTAGGTAAGAGAAGAAATGACAAGAGTGTGAAAGAGATTTCTTTGTT
This sequence comes from Rotaria sordida, assembly GCA_905250125.1. NCBI lineage: Eukaryota > Metazoa > Rotifera > Eurotatoria > Philodinida > Philodinidae > Rotaria > Rotaria sordida. The sequence goes on from CAJNOL010005077.1 coordinate 2,989, forward strand.
GTTGCTGTTAGAAGAATTTCATTTTATATCTGGAAGTTATTCTTACAAAGCTTTCGTTTTTCTTTGCTCAATTAGAATTTGATCATATATGGCATCATCGTTAGCTTTGTCGCTGGCCTTCGCTCAACGAATTATTATCAGATACGTTGAATCGTGTGTCTTCTCGTTGGGTGCTGTTGGCTCTCTGATGAATATAGTACTGTTCTCTCGAAGACATTTACGAGTAAACTCTTGTTGTACTTGTAAGTAATCTGATAATGGTAGAGATATAAAACATTTTCTAACTCGTTCAATTTCAAAGCATAAAAAAGTTTTTTTTTTCGTCAGAAGTTATTTTAAGGATTAGTTGTATAAGTAATGTTTCTTCGTAGACTTTCTGGCATCATCATTTGCTGCACTCGTCCTGATCTCAATTGGTACCATACCTTTAATTTATGCTCAATTCTATTCTTCGAATCCATTCTTCTCCATAAATGCTTTCTGCAAGGCCCGTGCCTACATCAATCAATGGAGTGCTATGTCATGTCGATGGTTGCTGGCTATGGCATGTGTCGATCGTTGTGTTGCATGTTCAGAAAATGCTAATATCCGACATTTTTCTACAGTTAACAAGAATCGGCGAATAACAATCTTGATTGTCATTGTTTGGATGATCTTGCCTGTTCATGCACTGATATATGCCAATATTGTACCACCAGGGAATGTCGGATGCATAATGACAAACAACATTGTGGCTATTTATCATGGTATTTACACAATTATCATGGGTGGTACATTACCATCTTTGATTATGCTTATATCTATTTTATTCATTTGGAGAAGTCTCAAAAAGAGAAATCAACGTAGAGCGTTAATTAACGTGGCTAGAAGAGAAAGATGGAAAAATAGTCGTGATCAACAAGTATTAATTATACTATTGGCACAAGTAACTATTTTTCTTATTTCTGCAATTCCGTTTATGTCAAACAATGTATACACATCGCTGACTCGCGACATACCGAATAAATCAGTCGATCGTAAAGCAATTGAAGGTTTGTGTCAAGTAATCTCTGAACTGTTTGTTTATATATATCCAGCATCAACATTCTATTCAAACACATTGGTATCAGGCACATTTCGAAAGGAATTAATACGTATTTTTACATGCTTCAAATTATGTTATCGTTGGAAACAAAATCGTGTCACTACTATCACTCAAACTCGAAGGAATGATGGAACTAATGGGGTACCACTGACAACAACCAGGAAAACTCAACTATCACCTTACAATCCGCCTCATCGCTGCACCAATGTATAAAAAGAAAAAAAGAACACTATGTGATTCGAAAGACTCAAAAAACTACTTAGTTCTAATGGGAAATTTATATGTTGTTTTGATCACCTTTCTCGTCGTTGTTTATTTTTCAAACAGAAGATCTCTCCTATAAATAATCATAGATGCCCGAATAAACAAGAGGTGAAAGGAGGAAAGGAATGATGATAGACATAATACAAATGAAATTAGGAAGAGATACGAGATTAAGTATTTATGCAAGAAGGCTTTTCCCCTAATAAAACATCCTCGAACTCCGACCAGAAAAAATCAAGTTTGAGAGGAAAATAAATGAGAATAAAAAGACATGATATTAAGACAACGACCGAGGTGAAAAAACAGGTGTCAAATATGAAAAGAAGAGAGTTCTTATAGCCTCTAGTGCTCAGCTATGAAAATTCAAACGGTGTCTAGTGTAACGCTGAAGACTAGACTTATTAATTGCTCCCACTTAGAATGTATACATTTACCTTAACCTATGTTTTCTCCTCACTTTGCTATTTTTTTGTTTTAATCTTCAACGTATGCTGTGTACTTCAGTCTTATCTAAAAGTTTTCACTCTATAGTATTATATTACGCACATTTTGGGTGTGGGTGTGGGTGGTGGTGATGTTTTCCGTTCCATTACACCCACACCCACCCTCAAGATCTTTCGTGTAGGTTCCTAATATCTGCAGGTCTTCCGAGTAGACCCTAAAAGCTCGGCCAGGAATCGTCTTGGTGTCCGTGACACACGACTGGGCCTGCATCAGACTCATTGACATATCCTTACTGAGGGATGTGAATGATATGAGTCTGCCATGTGCGTGCATGAGCATTACGGTCGCCACGACTCCACCAGGATGATTTCTGATCGCGCGCGTGACTAGAAATAAAAAAAAGATTTTGGGGTGTGGGTGGGTGTGGGGTGTGTGGGTGCAGGTGTGGGTGTGGGCGTTAATGAAAGGAATATCTGCACACACACCGACATCCACACACCCACACCCACACCCACAACCACACCCACACCCACACCCAATTGCATTCAAACGCGTCTAAGTTAATATTATTTTCATGTATGAACGCATTCTGATGTAAAAATGATGCTGTTCGTGTTGAAACGCGTTTAAAAACTACTGTAAATCAGTTGTGATGCGTTTTAGTCATGAAACGCATCTGAAAGCATGCAAGACTTTGCAACGCGTTCAAACGTCCCTATGATGAACGCATTTCAATGCGTTTGGAGGCTGTTTCAATTCCAGATGCGTTTAAACGCGTCAAAAATGCGTTTTATGATCACATGGAACGCTTCTTATTTCTGCATTATTGATATATTTTTTGATGAGATTCCTATATCACAGATATTAATTTCTCTATCTTCTATTTTCTGTTAGAAGTGAACAACCATTCCGTTGATATTACTACAGTTTTATCTTTTTTATTCAATAACATTGAAAATATGGAGCATAAAGCGAAATTTATTCTTATTGTCACTTTGGAAATTCCAGCTATTCTTCTCTCAATAATTATTTTCGTATACTTTGCTATGAATCGTACAGCCCGTTCAAAATCACAAAACCATGCCTGGCTCGTTTTACTTGTTGTCAATTTCTTTCAGTTGGTTTCAGATATGCCCATGTCCATGAGTTACTATTATCTCGGTACTGTTTCACCTGCATCGAATGCATACTGCGTATGGTGGACTTGGTATGAATTTTCGTTGCTTGGGATAGGATTGTTTCTAATGGCTTGGATATCAATCGAACGACATGTATTTATTTTTCATCCTCAAGTAAATTTTCAAATAGTATGGAAAAGGTAGATTTTTCACATTGCATCGACTATTTTCTGTATTGCATGGCCATCGTTCTTCAATATAATAGCAGTTGTCATTAGTCCACCTTATAGCACTGCATGGGATTTTAATTCGATCATTTGTGGTATTCCATGCTATTTTAATATCTATGTAATTGGTAAATTTGACTTTCTTTTCAATATAGTTGTTCCCATTTCAACCATTGTCTTCGCAAATCTGACATTAGTCATTCGATTGATCTTCAAGAAGATTTCTCTCAATCGACCGGTCAACTGGTGGCGTCATCGGAAAATGACCCTTTAACTCTGGATTGTTTCTTCGCTTTATATGGGATTTTGGTTACCAGTAACAATAGTCCAACTCATTCAAATCTGTGCTTTGCCTTCATTTATGCTTGATTGCGTGGAAACTCTTTTATTTATTTTATATTTCATTCCTTTTTTTTTGCCAATCATATCTTTGAATGTATTTCCAAAAGTGGCCAAGAAAATATTGAATTTCATGCGAAAACCGAGATGAAATGCGATTGGCGTGCATAATATTACTTTTACTTAAAGACGAAGAACAACTATTGATACCATTCGATGACGTAAATTTCTAAATGAGTGAAACAAAACGAACTAGTTTCTCATTTGATTGTACAAAGACATATTGAATAAAAGCACTTTCAACGCAATTCCTATAGTGGAGTCACTTGAGTTACATATAAAACCATATTGGAATTGAATATAATCTGTATCATGGTAACAATGCAGTATTTCTACAAGTAAGTTTGATCGGATCTCGCCACATTTTGTCATAGACTGGAAGAATATGAAATAATTATGTGACGGGTTTGCCATCCATATACTAACTGATGTGAACAGTTACTCTGTATCATCATTCTTTTCTTTCTCCTCTTCTTTTCTCTTTCTCTTTCTTGTGCATGTATAAATACTGCTATTTGCGTATTGTTATTCAGTCATCCTTGACTCATTTTCTCACTCTTATTCTCTCCTCTCATCTTTATGTTGTATCTCTTTCATAAATATATGATACAATAAAGCACAAATAACTCAAATTCCTTATAAATTATAAGTTTAGAGAATAAGTTACAAGAGCGATCAAAAGTAGAGTTATGCTTCATACTGACCAATTATAGGTAGAAAGATGTCTACATGCTGCCGTATGAAGAGTTCCATTCTTTGATATATTGAGTTCTACAATAACCCTAAATAAAAATAAGAAGTATTTTGAGAGTGTGAGGGTAGTTGAATGAAGAAGAATGGGGGTGAGTGTGAAGTGTGGGTGGGTGTATGGGTGTGGGTGTAGGTGTGGGGTGGAGTGTGGGTGTAATAGTAGATGTATAATACACCTCCACACGCATACCGACACCCACACTCATACCCATACCCACATCCACACCCACAGCCACCCCACCCAACCCACACTCTAGGTATGTAATTATCTTTCTTCATTTTGTTATTTTCAATACTTTTTTTGCTTGCAATAGAAAATAATTGTAGTAAACTATACAAATGATTAAACAAAAAATTATCCTTCTTCATATTCAGTGGCTATTTCACTCAGACAGGATTTTTGCCGAATTTCTTCATTGATTCTTCTTGCATTTTCTTCAAATATCTCTCCAATTGGAACCAATAGATCAGCAGCATCTGCATCTCCTGCTTGCTTGCGTTTTTCCAAATCTTCAATGTAAATTAGAAGATGTTTCTGTGCTCTTCGTTCTAGTTCCTCGCGAAGCATATTCATATTGAAAACTAAATCATATCTACTCCATATTGGCATTTGTTGATACTCTGTTAAAATTTGTTCTGTTTGACAATAAACATAGAAAGATATTCGTGGACATAAGAAATTTCGATAAGTAGAAATAAGATCAATTGAGGAATGTGGTAAAAATATATCCATTTCTAAAACATTTTGATACTTTTGAAGTTCAGCCGTACACTTATCACGTGAAAAATAGTGAATAAAAAATTTTCGATGAAGAAAATCTCTTTGATGAAAATCTTCCAATATATTGGGCGGACCAAGTAAAATCAATAATGATATATAATTCATATTGGATGCCGAATTAGTTAATCTAAAATTTTGTTTTGCTATTAGAAAAAATCGACATTCGATACGATCAATATCGATAGATCATAGTCGTCAAGGAAAAACCAAGAGATAATAATCGCATGAATACAGTAATAGAGAATTTGATCAGGTCTCAAAATTCTATTTCTCAATACCAAATTCTTTTCTTTCAAATTCTTATTTTTAAAACTTAGTACGATCATCAAATCTTACTTTTAGTATTAAATGAAGGATTTCTACAGGAAAAAAACTATTGTCGAGCATGATTCTTAACATACTACGTTTCTTTTTTTTTCTCGAGAATATAGTGTTGAAAATCCATATCATTCTATTCAATTTATGATTCATGAATCATATTTTTTCTCAAAAAGAACCTTGCCAGATTTAGAGATCTTGCTCCAATTGGGAAGTTACGTAAATTGTTATGCAGTGTAACTTCCCGCGCATCGAATGATATATAGACGAAATAAAGGGATTATGTGTCACTTGATGAAAACTGCTGCATTCATCGATATAACAATACTGATATATCAGTACATCAAATTATACAGAATTATTTCTAAAAGTTATTTCTATTGAGATTGAGATGCTCTTATATGTTGTATATTTAATAATTCTCGTCATACCAAGATCTGCACTTTTGGATCGATTTTTCTCTGATTTTTCGACTTCATGACGTGTCAGTGCGAGCAATACTATGCCTCACAATACAATGTTATCAATACACAACTTTCCCGGAAACTGTACTTGATGCCGCTCTATATATTTTTGCAATATACTGGCTTCTGAGTTAAAAAGAAATCATGATTGAAAACTACATCACTGATCACAAAATGCTTATATCTTCATGTAAGCGGTCCTCATCTTTGGAGTAAGAAAGTTTTTTCTCGACTAAGATTTTAATGCATCACTCTATTGAATGACAAGAATAACTCTCTGGAAAATGAGGAACAAAAGTTGAACCTAAGTTTCCTGGAGACGGGTACTGTCAATGGAAAATTATCGGTATCATAAACATATTGATTGTTACCTCAATGTTTTAGATCTCAGTAGTGTAATCATCTATGGCCATTGAGCAATCAAAAATCACCCACAACATGAAATAGGACAGGGACTATTTGCATTGGTTGCTTCCTATACTCCTTACTCTCAATCTGAAAGTCAAAATCTTTTTATTTTTATTCTCTAAAAAGTTATCTATTTCATTCAATAGAGAGTTATATATTATTTCTTGGCCGAGAAAAAACTTTCTTACTCAAAAGATGAGTGTCACCCACATAAAAGAATAAGCATTTTTTTTAATCATGGCTTCCATCCAATTCAAAAAGTCAGCATACTGCAGAAAAATATAGAGCGGCATCAGCCACAATTTCTGGGAAAGTCGTGTAGCAGTAGCACTGCATTTTGAACCACAGCATTGCTTGCATCGAAATATCACAAAGTCGAAAAATCTGGGAAAAATCGACCCAAATGACCAAATTTTGACACGATGAGAATTATCAAATATATCAGATCAAAGAGCAGTCGACGCTCTATATAAATAACTTTTAGATCAATTCTATATAAGTCAATGCACAAATCTGGTAGTGTTGTAATATCGACACGATAAACAATGTGCATCAAGTGGTATATGAATCCTCAAACTGTTTAAGTTTTATCAAAATATTATTTCCTTTACACTCTCTGCCGCGCCACGAGCTACTCTACGTAACACGAAGCATGTGAGTTTTCATTCTTATGGGAGTATCCGATTCTGAGAGATTCCTTTCATTTCATATATATGACAAGAAACAGTCAATATACCATTTTACGTTTTCTTAATGAAAACAGATAGACATTCATTAAGTTTTATGGACTTTTCATAGTACAACCGTGCCTGATTCATATCACCATTTTCTTTGAAATAGTCTGCAATTTTTTCACATCTTGTTGAATGTTCCAGTATCCATCCGCGTACAAGTGAATTCATATTTGCATAAATATTTTGAATTTTCGAAAATTTTTTCAATAGTGTTCGATAAGTGTTCTGTTCAATTAGTTTATGTACACTTAAATCTAATACATAAATATGTTCGATTGATCGTATTGATGATAATTCCTCAAAAATATTTGTTTGATGATCGATATTTGAAACTATTATTATCGGACAATTATGTTGATTCTTGTATCTTTCTAATTGTACACTTAAAAAAAAATCTTCTAAATTATTGAATAACAATGGATTTTTATTTATTATTTGATTGACGATTGTCGCTAATTTTAATGCTTGATCGTTAAGTTCTGTTAAGGAATAAATAAAAATATTTTCGTTTAAATTATTTATTGAATCATATTGCAAATAATTTTCCTTTTCCATAGAATGAATTGTTTTTTTACTTCCATAAATCATTGCTTTTAAAGAATTTTGAAGTTCAATTTCTTTATAAGGTGAAATAGAATTTCCACGAAGAATAAGTGTGTAAGCCCATTGAAAATAAATTAGTGCTTGCTGAATATTGTTAAGTGTATTTTCATTACATAATTTTTTACCAATCATCATATAATACATTGCTATATCTCGTGTTAATGCATACAAAAGTTCGGCTTCATGATAATAAATTCGAAGATAGTCTTCATAATCAAAAAACCATTCTTCGATTTCAAGCATAAAGATAAATATATAAAATTTTATTGATATTTCATTTTCAGTCTTTTGAAATTCTTTCGGATGTTGATTATAAATACGTAAAAAAAAATCTTTTCGAACATAATCAGGCAGAATTAAAAATATTTGTTTATTTGTATCGAAACATTTATTTATAGATTTCAAACATTGTTCTTCATCAGTAAAGAATTGCAATTCACAAGGACCTTGAAATTGATTTTGGCGTTTTGAATCTGTTTTATTCAAGTTAAGTGTAATAGAATCTCGATCATATAGACTTATCGGATACGGATATGTTGGATCAATAGTAGTAGAAAAAGCTTCTTTGAGATGAACATAACTGCCAGGAACACCAATATGAGTATCCAACCATAGAATGACGATTTCATGAGATAACATGGCAGCAATTTTTTCTCAGAAAGTTCTTCAAAATGATCTGAAAACGAAAAAAACTTAACAAAAAAAAGTTCATATTCATGTTTAAATATTTCTTCACATTTCAAATATAGTATAGATAGGAAGATATTTATAGAAAATTGGTATGAACAGAAGGAAATAGTCATGGCGATCAACAGCAATGTTTGTGTAAATGCACTCATTTCTACAGTTGCATCAAAGTATCTTATGATGTGTTTTGTATGTTCTTCTTTCCAACCTCGTTTTTTCTTATTGAGGGTAGGTGTGAGTGGGTATCAGTGCGGGTGTAGGTGCGGGTGGCGTATGATACTTTATTTGAATTTCCGGACACCCCTTTTGTTTCCAATTAGGGTGTGGGCTTGGGTCGGTGTGGGTGTGGGTGGGTGTGAATGTGGGTGGGTATGAGTGTAGGTGGGTGTGGGTGTGAGTGTGGGTGTGGGTGTGGGTGGGTGTGAGTGTGGGTGTGGGTGTGAGTGTGAGTGTGGGTGTCCACTTCTCTTTATCCACACCCACGCTCCACAGCCACACCCCACACCCGCACCCACACCCAAGGAGGTCTAGGAGGTATAAGAAGATATAGGAAGTATAGGAGGCATAAGGGTGGGTGTGGGTATGGAGGTGTGGGTGTGACTGTGAGGATGATAATAATGCCCACATCCACACCAACACCCTCACCCCACACCTCTGCCATGTTAGCCACTTAAAAATGAGATTCGTATTGTGTACCACTATAATTCTCAGTAAAGTCTAGCCATTTTAAAGGACATTCAGTTTGGCATGACTTGTGATTGAACTGTTTTACGTGGAAGAGCTGTGGCAATCAAGATTATCAATTGCATATGCTCAGTATCTTCAGTCGAACTTTCTTAAAATCGATTTCTGGTAACTGAAATGTCCCGTTCCTATATCCCGTCATGTTTTCCCGTTAGCAGTTACTCTGAACTTCCAGCTTGAATTTGATCACTAGTCTAATAATGTTAGAAATTAAACGTACTTACGTATTGAATAATACTGGAGTGTGCAAGTTTGTTATGTGTGTTTGTAATCAATTTTGCGTCGTATTTATCGTTGACGAAATTACTTGGTTTTTTCCCACTTAAACATGTTTACGTGAATCAGCGAAGCATGACATTTTCATCACGTAGGTAGTTTTTATCATCAGTGTGCTCTTTGTCGCATCTATTTCGTTCTTTCAATAGTCTCTTTTTTTTGGCTTTTCTTTCCAGTGTGGAACGTGGGTGTAGGTGCGAGTGTGGGTGTGCGAGTGTGGGTGTGAGGGTGAGGGTGTGAGTGTGGGATATGTGGATGTGAGTGTGGATGTGGATGTAGGTGTAGATACCCATCTTGTGATCTCTCACACCCACATACACACCCACACCCTCAAACCTCACAATGCATTTCAATAGCTGAGAGTGAAAGCAAAATTTTGATACATCCGACAAAGGGCACATCAATAGCTGAGGGTACCATGAAACAATACTTCATGGCACCCTCAGCTATGGAGATGTCCTTTAAATGTGGATCAAGATTTCGTGATACTCTCAGCTATTGATATGCCCATTGGCG
>CAJNOL010005078.1:0-12797 GCA_905250125.1 Rotaria sordida
ATTTTTCGTTTCGATAAATTCAGAAATTCGTGGTGTTGATGCAGTTGATGAAGGTCTTGAACTGACACGTGCGTTTACTGGCGTTGTCGATGGTACTGATGGAGGTTTTGAACTGACGTATTCATTCATTGTTGATGTTGATGCAAAGGCTGCATTTCTCGGTTCGATAAATTCAGAAATTCGTGGTGTTGATGCAATTGATGAAGATTTTGAACTGATGCGTGTGTTTACTGGTGGTGTTGATGCAATTGATGGAAGTTTTGAACCAGTATATGTAGTCATTGATGATGGTACTGATGGAGGTTTTGAGCCGATATATACATTCACTGGTACTGGTGATACAATGGATGGATTTTTTGTTACAATAAATTCAGAAATTGATGATGCTGATTTAGCTAATGAAGTTTTTGAATTGACGCGTGCATTTACTGGTGGTATTGGTGGAATTGATGAATTTTTCGTTGCAATAAATTCAGATATTGTTAGTGCTGGTGTAACAGTTGCATTCAATGACTAAAAGAAATAAAAATATTTATCAAGCATTTATAATATAATTGAAAAATGAAATTTATGATGAAAGATATTTATTGAATGGAATATTCAATTAATTCTAATCAATATCAATTTTGAATTATTATTTAAAAGTGTTATACGTTCTTTTTCCTTTTTTTTTTTTACCAAAATTTTTTAAATAAAGAAATAAAAAAATAATAATAAAATCTTACAGAAAGAATAGGTTTGCTAGTAGATTCAAGAGTCAATTCAGAATTTGGAGTAGTTTCTCTTGAGGATGTCATTATAGATTCAGTTGAAACCGAACGAGACCGTTGACCATTAGTTGAAGGTAATGGTACATTTACAAATAATGGTTTTTTTTCTGATGATGGTTTAGATGGTACAACATTTTGTCGAACTAAATGAAGAATAGATAGAAATTAAAAGAGAAAAATAATATTTACCTAAATTTTGTGATGCTGTTGTAGAATTTATGCTTGATTGAGATTGTAATTTAAGTTGTTCAAAAAATTCTTTTTGAGATGTTTGAAGTTGTTGAATTTCATCTTTTAATTCACTTATTTCATCTCGAAGTAAAACTGATTGATTACGAAGACTTTCAACATATGTTGGTGTTGATGATGAACATTGAGAATATGATGTTGCTGTTGTTACTGTTGTTGCTTCTGTTACTGATGATTCACCTGATAATTGTCGAATTTTTCTTTCATATTCTTTAAAATCATCTGTTGATGTTATTTGATTACGTTTTGATACTGCTTTTGGTTTTTTAACATAATAACGTCGTTCAACAATACGTTCAACCCCATAAACAACATCATGTGATCTAATAAAGAAAAAAAGATTTTTTTTTTTCTTAATATTTAAAGAATCATATCTAAAAACATTTACTGAGATCTTATAGGTTCATGAGGTCTTTTTGAACGAATATCTTCGAATTTTTGTAAAATTTTTTCAAAAAGCCAATCATTATTTTCATCTCGGAATACTCTATCTGCATCATATCTGCAAAATAAATTCTTTAATAGAATTATTCATATTTTTTTTTTCTTTATTTTCTACTTACGAATTGTTACTACTTGTAGTAGATAATCGTTGTTGTTGTTGTTGTTGTTGTTGTTGTTGTTGTTGTTGCTGCTGTCGTTGTTGTCGTTGTTGTCGTCTAGTCGATGTTGCTTCTAGAAATTCGTTAGAATTTTGTGTGGAACATATGGATAACATTTTGAATCTGAGATAATATTATATCTGTAGAGTATATTTATGTAAAACATTTGTCCTTCTTTCTTTTCGTACACAATAAAAAATCGATAAGAAACGGCCTCGCATTCAGGGTATAAAGAAAAAAAAAGAGGTTATTTTACCTCGAAGGAGTCGTTGAATGAAAATATCATGAGCTGATTCCAGTTGACTACGTCTTTTTAAGATATTATCATATTCACTAACGAATCTTTCTTGTTTATTAAGTTTACCATTTAACATTTTAGTTAATTTTTGAGAAGATTCTTCTTCAGATGAAGTTTTACTATTTTTTCGTAATCGTGAATGAGTTGTTCCATCAAATGATGAGTTTTTTGGTAAAGAATGTAAACCAGATAGCATATTTATAAAATTATTTCAAATGAGACACTTTTATTCGATGTCAGATAATTTATACAGACTTGAATCATACACCTACATAGACTATACGCATGATTGCATCTTTGTTATTAAACAAGGACAGCAATAATTAAGTGTAGATATAATATAAATAAACATTGATATTTTTATTTTATTTTTTTTGAAAAATTTATTGCACGAAAGAGAAAAATTTCAAAGCAAAAAGATAGATTTAAATATGTTGAGATTTTGCACGTTCAGCACATGCTATAGCTTTACGTATAGTATCAGGACATTTTTCACGTCGTACTAATTTATTATTTTCAAAATGTCCTTCATTTCGTGGTAAACCATGTGAACCATCAGCAAATGTTAAAAGACCTAAACCAAAAATTTTTCCTTCATGTAATTGTCCTTCATATTTCATTCCATCACAACGTGTAAATACACCTAAACCATGATAACGACCTTGAGAAAATTCACCATCATATCTAAATGAAAATAAGATTGTTTTTTTTGTTCTTATTTTGTTTTGTTAAATTATTACTTTGATCCGTCAGGATAAGATATTGAACCAAGACCAGAAAAAAGACCATTTTCAAATCGACCACGATATTTCGCTTGATCACTAAATGTTAATTGGCCAAGGCCATGTCGTTGACCATCTTCATTCCATTCGCCTGTTGATTTTTTTATATTTTTAATTATTAGAAAAAAAAATCTTTTTTTATCGTTTAAGTTTTTTTTTTTAATTTTACCTGTGTATTCAGATCCATCAGGATATCGAAATGTACCTTGCATACTACTTTATTTTTCTTCTACAATAAAAAAAAAGAGAAAAACATATTCTATGCTCCTACCATTAGCATCGTAGACTAGTAGCATTAAAAAAAAGGAAAAAAAAACGCATGTGTGTTCACATCCGCGTACGCCTATCTATTGAGAGTCAGATAGGGATGTTTGTTGCACACAGAACAAAGTTCAATAAATGCAGAAGAGGAAGAAGAAAAAAAAGGAAGAAAATGAATAAAACATTCAGTTCATTTTATCATCCTTCACTGTTATATATATATACATATATATATATATGTACAAAAGAGAAAAAATGTTGACTGTGTGCGCACGATTTGAATGTTTGTTCTCGCCGATCAAATGAAAATTTTGGCGTAGTTATATTGTTGATTAAGTTTCTATATAATTAATTACAGAACAAAAAAAAAAGATAATGAGATTGCCAATATTTATATATATATATATATATATATATATATATATATATATATATATACATGTTTTTCCTTTCCCCCATAGATTTATTCTCACAGAATATCAGATAGCGCATGTGCATACAATTTCATTTTTCTATCTGTATCTAAATCAGTCAATTTCGATGTGATTAAATCAATAGATGATGTTGATGATGTTGACATTGTTGTTGTTGCTTCACTGGCTAGTTCATCATCATTCTCTTCAATATCATCCATACGTCCAAGACCAATATTTGACATTGATCGAGCTAATGATGGTCGATAATTCGATGCCTGACTTCGAGTCAATAAACGTTTAGGTGGTTCATTCATTGTTTTATCTGTATTGGTTAGATTTGGTAAATTTAATGATGATATTACGGATAATCGACTTATTTGACGACGATGCTTTTCACGTACATATTCACGTAAAGAATCTTGTAAATGATGATGAAGTAAATCACTAAGAGATTTAGCATCATTTTCACTCGAACATAAACATGCATGACAACGAAGCTAAAAAAGAAAGAAAAAAGAATTTGAAGGACATATATTTTTATAACTTTCATCTCACCTCAGTCGTTAAACCTGATCGAACATTAACATGTCTATAAACCCAAATAAACATTTTTGGATTAAGTTTATCAGCAATAAGATAATATGCAATACGATTTGTACAATAAAGTGTAGTATCATTTGGTGTTCCTGTTTTTATATAATTGTCTGCTTGTAAACCACCATTTGTAACCGTTAAACGAAGCTTTCTTCCTAAACGTCCTTGGTTTTTTATATGCATATCCCAAAGAATTTTGGCTGGTCGATCAGCACAACCATCACCTCTTGTTAATGATGTTGCTACATTTCCTAAATAATAAACTTTAAATGACGATGGACGTTGATTAACATCAAATGATGCTCGTCGTTTGTTGCCCAACAATCGATTCATGTAATGTACTATTAAAACGAATAAATGATCTGAACAAAAAAAAACTTATATATATATATATATATATAAATGTGTATGTATGCATAAAGCAAATAAAAAGAAAAGAAAAGAAATGTATTGGTTTTTATAAGAAATATGAACTTATGTCATAACCTCGAACAATTTAAGCTTTGAATGAGAAAGAAAAAAAATATAAAGTATGATCTCAACACGTATGCTCATTAGTAGGATTTTCTTTTTTATTTCTTGTCCGTAATCGAGATTACCCGACAGAAACAAACTTTCTTTTGTCTTTCATCATGGATGTCATAATAGAAAGGCATATATACGTTTTATTTTTCATCTTTATCTCACCTGTATGAAATTCAGCACGAGTTCAGTTTGCTGATTTTTCTTTTCTCGAAGATGTCATTTTCTTTTTCTTTTTTTTTCATTCTTTCATATACACGTACGTGTGTTGAGTACTAAAATTGTTCTTTCTATCACTTCGGTCAACATGTGTTTTATGGACGTTGACCGATGTGAGAAAAAAGAAAAAAAAATTTAGAACTGTACAAAGATCAATAGATGTCATTATCGTTTTCTGTTTCTTTTTTAACTACTTATCTATACGGATAAGTACATGCGTATTTTTTTTTAATATAGCAAATATTCTATTTTCAAGAGTATTCTATGAAAAAGAAAGGTGTATATATATAAGAATATGAAAAATTATAATTTGCATTTTTTTTGACACGACTTTACTGATTTGTTTTCACTTACAAATCGATGAAGGTTAGATAACTTTTAGTAAATATAATAGCGCATTGGGCTGCTTTTTTGTATATTTTAATAAGGAAAAATGTAAAATATCAAAACGTGTTTTAATAAAAATATTTAAAGGAATGTACGTTATACATCAATGTTAGTTATTCGAATGAAATCAGTGTGAACTTTATCCAATTGCATATCTAGAGTTTCCATAATCGAGAGCATTTCTCTGCAAATTTTCATATGAAAGAATCATGTGATATAAGTCAATTTCGTTTCAGTATATGTATATACGTGGATAATTCATTTCGAAACTCGTTCCTATAAATAATTTTTCTTTTGTACAATATTGAGGAGACTGTAGTAAATCGTTTTTCTGATAATTTATGAGTTATCTGCTTGCAAGACATGTGAAGGTGTGTTCTTATTATCGACAGAAGCATCATTCTTGTATTACATTGATCTTTGTATCAAGGAAATCTGAACATGTGTTTCAAAATATTTAGTTGCTATGCATTTTTTACATGTGATGGATTACTATTGTTTTTTCAAAAATACTTGGTTAAATCAAATCACAATGAGAGATTGCATGCCTTTTTTTTGCGTTTCGAAAAAAGTGATTTTATTAGATCAACTACATTCAATTTAATCAATATAATAAAAAGCTTTTTATATTTGATAATTCACCGAAAAAGAAAACGAACAACAACAAATTAATTTTTTAATACATACGCAACTGTTTCAGTGTAAGCAGGCGAATGATGAACTTGTTTAATATCTTGAAGCTTATTCAATATAAATAAACATTTGTAAGAGCCGATAATAATGGCGGTAAAATGATCACTTTCATGGTTGATTGTTGTTCGTAAATTATGTCTATATAAAAAATAAACCATACTTCATTTTTTTTCCTTATTTTAGAACGGCAACACTACGCGTCAATGAAGATTAAGTTATTAGATGGTGATATGACAGGTTCATTTCAGTAGAAAAAATCTTATTGATCTTTGCTCATGATATCACCATCTATTCATAAATTAGAACGTACATCTGCAGACTTCTCTTTACAGCTCTCCACATTTCGAGAAAATTTGTCCTGATATAATGACATTGTCGACAAGAATACCTATAAGATGTGCCATCGCCAGAAGATTTCATGTTTCCGACAACTTGTCTATAATACATTTAGATTGTAATGAGTGCTTTTACTGCGAGAACAACATGAATTTTAGTGAAAATAGGCGATGCCAGACGTTGAAGCCATACACTTCGAAAACGATAAGCGATGACGTCGTTCTAGTTGTTGAGTCAGTTCAGCTGTTAAAGATCAGTCTACCGAATGTATGTCCATTTGCATATGATAGAAATTTGGCAGTTATTTTAGAAAAACAGATGAAAACTCAAGAGAAAAGCATTCGAAACACAGAAAATCTGGGAGCTCAAAGATAAGATTCGAACATACATGCTTTATTTTATAAGGCGAACTTCTTCACCATTTGGCCATCTGCTTACATTAGAAGTGCCATTAAGACTGAAGGACATAATGACCATCTGATAACTACTAAGTACTATAAATAGGAATGCTAATAACTGTAGATGACTTCGAAAAATTAAATAAGGTTTTGAAGCTAAGATAGTGCGGATATATGAGAGCGATTTCATTTCAATGGGAATTAAATAAATATACCCAAAAGAAAAAAAAGCTATATTCTTGCGTGGAGCAATACGCACACGACAAAATGGTTGAAATTTGTATGTCGACACAGAGTCATTTTAGCAGTAGTTTTTATAAATACGACCCTTTTACATTGATATGCAAAATTTAGGAAAATTCTAGTCATCTTGCTTATACACGCTAATAACACTTTGGCATTCGCATGCAAGTCATATATCGTGCAAAAATACGCAAAAATATTCCATGCAATTATTTACAAGGATAAGAGTCATGCACGGTATCTTATGTTTTGCTAAAAAATTTACAAAAGTGTATTTCTATGCATGTGTTTTGCGACATGTACGTCTATGCATGTGTTATTGTCTTGCATTTATGCGCAACAATTGTAAGTATTTTGACTGGAACCAGAAAATGCGATGCCTTGGTTTTGCATGTACTCAATTATTTTTATTCTCACATCATCGAGAGTATCGTACAAGTTAACAAATACATCCATTTCATGTTTTAATCGATGAATGGAAGCTATATTCTGTCTTATATTTGTGGTTAGATATATAGTTTGGACATCAATATTTGGATCTAACTCTTTCAAAACTTGCTCAGCATCGTGTGGAAGCATTATTACAGGTTGGTGATTGTTGCCGCTTGTCGAATCGCTTGAAGAATTGTCATGAATAGCTTCAACTGTATAACGTGAAACAATATTGAGAACACAAACATGTTTTATTTTATTACAGTCTTCACCGAAATTAATTGCTTTATTTTCGTCGTCAATTACTTCTACTTGTGGTTCATCATTACGCTCAGTGTCTATCAATTCATAAGTGTTATTCATCGTCTAAAAATACAAGACAAAATGTATATCAATGTCGCACGGTTTCGTATGAGGCCCCATGCAGCACCCCAGTGACAACTCTACTAGTCCGTTAGTCATCACCGCATATTCTATCGAGGAAGCTATACTTCAACACCGTTAAGACATCTGCGGGTGTGGATTTTCTCTTCACTTACATCCACACACCTCACATTCTTGCTAAAACATACCATCATCGATTTTCAATTCGGATCGACAGTTGGCTGTCTATCAGTAGTCAAATAAATTCGCTTTTTACCTTTGTCCATCCAACACAAATACAATGCAGCATTAAAGCCTCTAGTTTGACGCTCTTCAAACAAATATTGATGACACTAATTTACAATGGCTACCATTTAAATGGTCAGTATCAATATTAAATAGTCAATACTAAAATTATCAGCAATTAATTGTAAAATGGCCAGCTTATTAAATATCAGTATCAGTAACAAAATTTCAATTTATATCAGTATAAAATACAACAAATACCAGTAGAAAAATAAGCTGTACCCATAGAAAATAAATTTAAATAAATTAAAGAACTACAGAATATATCAGAAGAAATTTAAAAAATAATAAAAAAAAGCAAAAATTGAATTATTGTATTAGTAAAGCAGATCTACCTGTGCTGGTCTATCTCTTTTTCTTTTCTCACCGGTCGGCACTGTCTTTGTTGCTACTCTTGGTTTACAATATTTCAAATCAATACCCATACCCACAACGTGTTTGCATATATAATTCTTCAAAAAATTTGGACAGTTCCCTTTCGATGTTTTCCCATGTGAATCATTTTCCATTTTCATACATTAAGTATTCAATGATTTTTTTAATATTGATTATATACATTCGATCTGATTTTATTTTATTAGAGAGCAGCTCTAACAGATTTATTTTTGTGTGCATTCATCTTTCGACAAAGGCACTCGTTGGCCTTTCGATTCTGTACTGGCTCGTTGTTGTCTCTTTTCTGTTTGTTACAGCACATCGTCAGTTCCCTTCCTCGACAAACTGTATAATTTATCAACTCTGTTGTTCTCTTTCTCTTGCGTATTGGACAGTTGGAATGAGATAGAAGAAGTGAAATTGGAACTTTATTTTCTCTTGTCTTCTTTTCTTTGTCGTCTGTTCGATTCTATTCTCTCGTGTGTCTAAAAACAACTGTTTTTCTTCGAAAAAAGGGAAAGAAGAAGAGATCAGTAGAGACTAATTTATCACCATAGACACGTTCAGCTTCATGAACATAAAGACGAACAAGATCTTTTGTTGTTTTAACACATTCACCAGTAGCAAATAGAATACTCTAGATTAAAAATTTTATCATCATTTCACAAAAAATTCAATTAAAATTTTTACTTGAAAAATATTTGAAAGATCTCTTAAGTTAAATATATAATGAAATTTAATAGCTGTTGGTAGAAATGTTGCTGAAACACGTTGATGTACAGCTTGTGTAAATAGTGCATTTGGCGATGCAGGTAAATGTTGAGATAATATACTATTATAAATTGTTCGTAATGAATCCTTAAAAATGAAAGGGAAGAATATTTGAAATAATTAGATTTTTATAGTTTTATACTTGTCCAGGAAATGAAACAGCAAAAACAGCAAAATATCTTTGAATACGTGAATCAATTGTAAAATTTCTTGCTGTTGGATTCATACATGCAACATATTGACAATTATGTATATCACGTAATGTTAATTTTTGTCGATAATAGCAATGTTTATTATCAAGATATTGACGAAGAACAGTATATGCTTGAACAGTATAATATTTATCGATTCCAGGCATATTCATATCATCTACAGAATAAAAATCAACTAAATGAAATTTAACTCTTATGAATTGATTTACCAATGAAATAAACAAGTCATTTATTTCCTAGTGGACCATAATTTCAATCTGCTTTACGTTCAAGTGGTTTTTCTAATATTGATTGAAGCATTTCTGATGATGTATAATAGTTAAATGGTACATTAACAATTGTCCATAATTCATTATTTAATGAGTGTAATTTATCATTAACAATAACAGTTTTACCACTACCAGCACCACCGACTAACATTTCTGGATAACCTCATTCCATTAAAAAAATTTATGAAATAAATCAAATGAAATAAAATTTGAGTATATATTGACTTAATATACCCATCCAATATCGAACTCTAACAGTTTCTCGTGTTGGTACTAATGCTGCTTGTAAAGGAACATCAGGATCAAGTTCAAATTTCGGAACATTTTTACTCCATAATTCAAATTTTTTTGTTTCAGGATCAATATAATAATCAAATACAGTTGTATTTGCAGTCGTCGGAAATTTTACAGGTTTAAATTCCAATGTCCATCAACGTGAAAATTCCACACAATGATCTGTTAACTATTCAAACAGAAGAGAAAAAAAAATATTTAATTTTTAATTTTTAATAAAACTCTTAAACAATCAATCCTTTTATATAAAATCATATTTAATACAACAAGAATTTTTGATAACATTTATAATCAAAGCTGATATAGGGATAGCAATTACTCACATCACTATGATAAGCTGTATACTAATTTATTTTTTATATATTAAACAAGATAGGTTTTTTATTTAAAAAATATTTACCTGATCTTGAAATAAAGATGCTCCCATCGACCAGATACAAGCCAAAACAAAATATTGTTCATGAAGGTCTTTTGCACAATATGGTGGACAATTTTCTGGTACAAATAAACATTCAAGTTAATGACATAACATCCATACATGACAACCATCAACAAGTGGTGTAGTTTTTTTAAAATGATTTGATTTTAACATTTCTATACATGTTGGTAAATATTTATCAAATAATATTTGAAGATTAGCACGTTCACTTTGAATAGGACGAGATTCAATCCATGTAGCTACTTGTGGTTTCCATCCAAGATCTTGTGGATTAATATAAAGACTACCAGCACGTGATACAATTGCTGATGTTGCCGTTCTTAAATGACTTATTTCACATAATAAACGCATGGTTGAATTTAATGGAATACGTTCATTACTTGCTAATGTTAAAACTTTATTATCATCCATAACTGTATTTAATGATTCAATCCACATTGGATCAATATCACCATCAAGCACAATCCGTTTTGGACCATCATGTGTCATATTTGCAAGATCTCTCATTATTGTTGAAAATAATCCATCTTTCCATTCACGTGTTGCTGGATTTATAAAACCAAATAATTCATTATTTGTAACAGCTTTTGGATCAAGATCAATTGCAACAGATCGTCGTTTATGATTTATATACATTCGATTAAGTGTTTTCCATATTTGACTTTTTCCTGTTCCAGCATTACCAACAATAAATACCGGATTACGAACTTCAAAAAGTTCTTTCAATTGAACAACTTTAAGAATAAATGCATCTTTAGATTGAAGTTTAAGATCTAATGCAGCACGTTTAACTTCTTCTTCAAATTTTAAATCATGTTTACATGGAACATCAAGTGCAGGAAATAAATCTCCAAGAAAACCCATGAATATTGGTAAATTATTATGAACAATTTTTGGTATATTAAAATTACGTAATGCTCTCATTAAAAATTCTCGTTCAGATCGATTTGGGTCAGCACGACGTAACGCACTAGCAACAACTAAAACTGATTTAACAGCTCGTAAACTCCAATCATAATGATGTTGTTTTGATAAAAGTTCTTTACATAAATTATATAATGTTATAAATTTACATGATAATAATTTTCCATCTTTAAAATCAGATGTAACAAGCATTATTTCACAAATCATTTCAATATCTGGTACAACCATAGCACATGGACGAAATAATGCTTTTAAATTTCCAGGTAATTCTGTTCGACCAGCATAACCAGGATTCATTGTAATAAAAAGACCAACATTTTGATTAAGACTAATTTCAGTACCCATAAAATTAAATCGTTGTTTTCGATCACGAATTGCATCTTGAATTGTTTTTACTTGTACAGAAACGACCTATTGAAATATTTTGCAAACAAATTTATGTAATAGAATTTTTAAACTTACAGAAAGTACTTCAATGGAAATACGATTGAATTCATCAAAACATCTTCATGCATCTGTTGGTGATAATCCTTTATAAATATTTCCAATGATTGATAATCCATTTGTTCAGAACAATTATATACATAAACCATTACATCTAATGCTCGTCCTAAATCTTTTGTTGTTTCAATTTTTCCTGTTCCAGCTAAAGACAAAAGCAAACAATCTTATCATAATTACAATAAATAAAAATTTCTTACCCGGTCCAGTAGATGCATCACCCATAATTAAATGAAATGATTGTGTTCATATAATATAACATTTATAAACAAAAATATGAAATAAAAAATATAATTTTATTCTTAATTAACCTGTCAGTAAGTGGTGTAATAACAAGACGTAGTTGAAACCATTCAGATTATGAGGTGATTCGTCATTATACCATTGTTGGCAATGAATATTTGAAAGAAAACTATTTTCTAGCCATGTCCAATATTGATTTATTGTTGAAATCTATTTATTAAAAAAAAGTAAATACATTTTTCATTTTTATCAAAGAAATTCAAACCTTTGTATAATCATTATTCACTTGCCTGAATTAAAAAGATTTTTTTTAAATGATTATTTCGAAGAAAAGAATTTTGATTATGATTTGAATATGTTATAAGACAAAGAATTATAAGAAAACTGATGTAAGTAAGAATTTCTTTAATAATTAACCACATATGTAATTCTCAGGGACGGCGCGACCGGGGGGGGGGGGATTAGGGGGGTCCCCCCCCACCTGTTTCGGAAAATTTTGAATGAAGCTTTCTCCAAATTTGAAAATTTTGGTAGTGCCAATTTTCTCCAAATTTGCGGGATCATTAGGCGATTTTCTCCGATTTTGAAGAACTGTAGACAATTCTCTCTGAATTTAGAGAAAATTCATGTTTATAAACACTTGTTGGGCAATTTTCTTCGATTTTGGAGAACTACAATAAACAGTTTTCTCCAATTTTGGAGAACTACCATACACAATTTTCTCCGATTTTGGTAAACAATAATAAACAGTTTTCTACGATTTTGGAGAACTACAACAGACAATTTTCGCCGATTTTGGAGAACTACTGTACACAATTTTCTCCGATTTTGGAGAATCGCAATAAACAATTTTCTCCGATTTTGGTAAACAATAATAAACAGTTTTCTCCGATTTTGG
>CAJNOL010005079.1:113-12797 GCA_905250125.1 Rotaria sordida
CCATAGCGAAGCAAAAAAAAAACAAGTAACGTTCGTCGATTCGACTCACTTGACCCTCGACTGTATAAGACAGAAGTATATTCCACATGTGTCAGTATCGAAAGAATTGATCTACCACCTTTATCACAATAACTGACGCAAATTTCAATTTCTTAAATCGTAAAAGTCGAAGAAACTGCTCAGCCTTTTTTGTAAAATAATTTAAGATAAACCTTACTTTTCCGTAAGAGATTGTAAACCTAGCAATTCTTTGTCAAAATGCACTTTAACTGCTAAATACCCGTTTCACCTTTCATTCTCACACAGACAGACACAAAAATTTAGTTTGTTTCATATAACCCTTCCTATAGCCGAAGAAATATCATTATTTTCTCAAAAAAAATTTTCTCTGACCCTAAAAATTCAACTCAAAATTTTGAGAAGCTGACTTCAGATTCGGATTCACCGATCCCGATTTACTTTCGTCAACCTTTACCTCCAGCCTGCAAAAAATCTGACCGGTTGAAAGTCCAATATGCTAACCTCTGATTGGCTGAAATTTTAGGATGAAAAAACTTGACTGGCATATGTCCTAATATGAAAAACCCGATTCGCTGAAATTCCGATGTATTCATATTTGATCGTATTTTTTTTTACTCTTGACCCTTGACCTTTGACCCTGGCACAAACACACACACAAACTCATTTTAATTTATATGACACTCCCTACAGTCGAGGAAATCAACGAAGCAAAAGTTCCCGTGGGAATTGTTGACACCACTGAGGTCAGTAGAACATTATTATATTCCCATATAAAATGTCTTGATATTCAATTTACAAATATTAATTTCATCTCTGTCACTAGAGCAGGTGGTTTTATAGGTAAGTCCTTATCAGATGAAGTATAAGATTAAACTTTTCTTTTTCGTCAGCTCGTCAACATTTTTTCTGTTCGAAAAAGAGGCTTTGTGAAATTTTCCGCTCACATGTTTTAAAAGTCATTTTTTCTTTCAGATACCCCTGCAAAAACAACTTTCCAGAAAAAACTTCTGCAAAGGACCCTGTCGAATAAGGCGACTTATAAAGAATTGAGAAACCAAATATACCATGTTGTAGAGTAAGTCGAGGCGCGTCGAATGGTATATAGTATATCTTATTTTCATAAGACTTTCAAGAAACTAGAGTCAGTTTACTAGTATGTGGCCATGAGCCCAAAACGTGACTAATTACTGATCATTGTGGCTCTTAGTATCAGTCGAACGTGTTTGTAAAAAAATTTTCGTCTATACAGTTTTGTGGAGATTTTCATGGGCTACAAGCTCACATACTTAAAATCTCCGATCATCCTATCTTTGATAGGAAAAAATGCGATTTTTCAATGATTTACCACTATTTTTCAGTAATGGTGAGTCACCGTCTTTCCAATAGTATCGATCATAGAAGGCGCACCCACGCGCCAAACTTTCTCAGAAATTGCCCGCGATGTAGCATTACAAAACACACTGTATGAAAGTTTTCGAAAATGGGCGCATCACCCCTAAAATTGCCTTGCATTGAAAAATTTTAACCGATTTTTACACCAATTTTCCTCTTTTAATACTAAGTTTCGACATTTTGACTATCAAAAGTTGATTCTGATGCGAAATAAATATGATATTCGTAATCAGCATCAAAAACTACACCGAATAGCTTATATTTTAACTCAATACTTCACCCACACCCCACACTCCGCACCCACACCCACCCACACCCCACACCCCAACCCTTTCATATACCTTTTTCCTTCATAAATCCTAGAAAGGGTATATTATTCGTTGCACTTTCATAAATTCTTTAGGGTATATGAGCTCTAATATACCCTTAAAGGATTTATTAACTTCATAAACCCTTCGAAAAAGCATTTATTAATATACCATTTAGAAGAAACCGTAGAATAAAAAACCCTTTTCCGAAGGGTTTATGCAGTTAATAAACCCTTTAAGGGTATATTAGTGCTCATATACCCTAAAGGGTTTATGAAAGTGCAACGAATAATATACCCTTTCTAGGGTTTATGGAGGAAAAGGGTATATGAAAGGGTTTATAACACTAAAAGGGTATATGAAAGCGTTTATAAGGCTAATAAACCATTTTGAAGGGTTGATTATTCTACGCCTATTTTTTACAGTGTAGAAACTCCATAGGACAGCCTCGTTGCTTTTCTTTCTTTTGTTTTGTTTGCTTTGCTGTTTTCTTTGAGCTTTTGCTTTTCCTTCTTTTCTCTGATTTCCTTTTTCTGTGTTTTTGTACTTTTCATCTTCACCCTACTCTCTAAAAAAAGGAGTTTTGCAGAACCCCCCGAAAAGGTTCTGTAGATTTCTAAAAGCATTCAAATGTGTCCAAAGTCTCAAAAAAAGGGTAAAAAATTCGACAGAACCTTTTGAAGATTCTGCGGAGTACCCACTAGCAGAACCATCTCTTTTGAAACCTTTTTTTTAGGCTCTGTACAGCAAAAAAAGGTTTCGTGAGAAAATACGAAACCTTGAGGGTTCAGTACAAAACCATTAGGGTTTCGTACCAAAGGTTAATGGTTTTGTACTGAACCCTCAAGGTTTTGTATTTTCTCACGAAACCTTTTTTTGCTGTACAGAGCCTAAAAAAAAGGTTTCAAAAGAGATGGTTCTGCTAGTGGGTATTCCGCAGAATCTTCAAAAGGTTCTGTCGAATTTTTTACCCTTTTTTTGAGACTTTGGACACATTTGGATGCTTTTAGAAATCTACAGAACCTTTTCGGGGGGTTCTGCAAAACTCCTTTTTTGAGAAACACGATCTGAAAGGAGTGTTGAACTGTTTAGGGGTAGAAATTTGGACCCCCCCTCCCCCCACAGACTGTGGCAGACACTCACGTGACCCATCACAGACCGTGACAGATAGGCTCTGGACCCCTCACAGACCGTGACGGACAGGGCTCTGAATCCATCACAGACCGTGACAGACAGGCTCTGGACCCATCACAGACCGTGATAGATAGGCTTTGGACCCGTCACAGACCGTGACAGACAGGGCTCTGGACGCATCACAGACCGTGACAGACAGGCTTTGAACCCATCACAGACCGTGACAGACATGCTTTTCTTAGAAAATTGCACATAAACTGTTCGGAAAATTAAAAATACATTAAAATCTTTGTATTAATTCTGTACACTGCCTGCAGACTAATTCCGCATAGTCTTCTCACTTTATTTTGCAGAATTTGATAAAAAATATCGAAAATCCTAAAATCCTTGAATGTCATATCAATTACTTCTATAAAAGAAAATTTTGGTTTCATCATTTTTACTTTGTCCATCGTGTTTCACATTTTTAATCCCGCTAGGGATTGCGCTAACAGCTTTTTTTTAGAGAGTACACCGAACGGTAAAGGTCTATCTATCTAAAATAGAACAATAGCAAAAGTTTCGTCGCCAAAATTCCTCAATATGCAATTTCGCTATTAAGTGACCAAGATAACCCCTTAACTGTTAATTTTTTAAATTTAACAGCAAACGTGTGGAAAAATAACTTTTAGAACTTTAAAAACGTTCACGAATGAGCTAAAATTTTGCGAACAGATATGTTTTATAATTGTCTGTAGATAACATAGAAGTCATATTATAATAACAAATCGAAGAAAACTTAATTCTTCAATAATGATTTCACAATTGAA
Organism: Rotaria sordida; assembly: GCA_905250125.1. Lineage (NCBI taxonomy): Eukaryota > Metazoa > Rotifera > Eurotatoria > Philodinida > Philodinidae > Rotaria > Rotaria sordida. The sequence continues at coordinate 3,778 of CAJNOL010005079.1, forward strand.
AGTTTCTCTTAATCATTAACTGTTATTGACGTATATATACGGCAATAACAGTTAACGGGTTAATCATATAGCATTCCGGGAGTATTGAGCAATAGCGGTCTATTTCTCCAAAGAACAAAGAAAATGCGACGTTTTTTACCCAAACAAACCTATCGGTTCGATTTCAGCAGTTTATGTAAATACAATGTTCGACGTAGTCAATAAAAAACGCAACGCTCACGCAAGCAATAAGGCATTTGATTGCATTAGAAGAGAAAGCGTGCAAGTAACACAAAGACTATCAAACTTGAATTTTTTATTAAAAGAAAAAACACAGAACGAGAGGATTGTGAGACAAACTCATTTCCACACAAACGAGCATAGCGTTACTCTCACACACAGCCTCGAAGATGTTCAAATTTGGCAAACCCAAGCCGGAGCAACAAAAATTCTTAATGGAGCCCAAGCAACCTTTCACTCAATATAAGCCAGAAAACAGGTTCAATACATCAGCTATCGGAAATAAACCACGAGTCGATAAACAAAAGCAACAACAGCCGCAGGACCAAAAAAAGTTATCAAACATACTCAATTCTAACTGGGGAAGTGCGGATGATAAGTCATCGTCAATAAGAGGTGAGTTGTTACCAGGAATGTCGTCAAGGCCAACAAGAGATATCCCTGAACACTAAAAAACTTGACAAAATTGTGTCTCCGTACATCTGATCATTTTACTAAAAAAACCGGGCACTTTTACTCGAAACGGGAATTTTCAGCGGTATACATTGGTCATGCCGAATTCAAGATAGTCCGAAGATTTATTGTAACACGTTTGATTCCGTTCCTAAATTGATTCAAAATTTACTTCTACTCATAGACATCTGCTGTATGATATGTAGGGTGTGGGTGTGGGTGTCTATTTAATTTATACGTACCCATACTCACACACGCCTACACCGACACCCACCCACACCCACACACCCACCCACACCCACACCCACACCTACACACCCACACACCCACCCACACCCACACCCTTCGTACCAAATCTTGACAGACTTTAAGAACCTATGGGTACTCTCATAATCTAGGACTTGAGGACCTATAAGTGCCCTCATAGTGTAGGTCTTGACGACCTATGGGTACCTCCATACGATATGCCAAGATGACTTACGGATTCTTCCATAGGATAAGCCATGAAGACTTAGGGATACCTACCGGTGGAACGATTACCGGTGAAACGGTGACGGTACACCGGTATTAATCATCACCGTTGCATACCTAAATGGAGCACGTCATGTGGATATATTCATTCTGGTTACATGTATATAATACTGTGGGCAAATAAAATAATTATACATAGCTTTATATAAGCTCATTAAACGCTTTCTTTTTTGACTAAAACTAACATAAACTCATTCAGCTTCAAATGCAATTTTCTACCTCCTGTAGCAGTCGAATCGATAAACCAGTGTAGTATGAGATTCACCTTGGTTAATAAAATAAATCAAAAGGAAGCCTCTGTCAAAAGCAGAGAGGAGTACGATGAAGCCTATTATCAACAAACACTTTTTTAATATAGGTTTTTCTCAGTCTCATGTTGAGATGTTGAGTGGTGTCGTGTATGAAACAGAGTGTGCACGAAGGCCATTAATTCGGAAGAATTTTTGTCTGATTGTTGTGGTGAGTTTCTTTTTATAGCTTTCGAATGCCACGATAGAAAGCTAACGCGAGGATGAGCAAAAAATTAAGTAACAACCCGACTGGCACACCTGCAAAGAACAAACAACAAACAGGGCCCAAACAACGCATCAGAGAAAACAGAAAAGATGATATATCTTCTTATTAATCTGTTGCTGAGGTCAACAAGCATTCAATCAATAGAACGCTACCGAAAAAGCCATTAATTCTCTCTATTGCTTCAGATAAATTTCCACACAATGCCGCGTACAATACTACTGAAGACGAAGAACTGGATTTTAATGACATCGATGAAAATGATTTGCCACTCAGGCTGTTCGACGGCAGCAAACAATCACTCATTGAACTCACCGAAGAATCAATGACGTATTTATGGCTGAGACGCTTTAAAGAAATTTTTTCACATATGGCTGACGGCAAAGATGACGAGGACGATGATCCTTTTGTTGAATTTGACATGCAACTAGCCAAAACAGACATGACAAGTACATGCGATCGATACATCGAAAATGAAAAGATTGCTCTTACCAAACAGGTATGCTATCCATTTTTTTTGGCTCAATACTAACGGAATATAAATCGAATTACTTTAGTAGATTGTTCAATACACGCAAAAATGTTGTATCGAAAATATGAATTGACATGAACATTCAGTAGGGCTGACATATCGTAGTAGGTCGTTTGAAATTCACTTTGGATCAATAAAAAAATGAGGAGATTGCCACTGTGGGCTACTTCAATTGTGAAGGGTGTCCAACAGTTGAAAAATAGAAATTCTTAAAGTGTCAAAAAGTTCAGTCTAACCATGACATTTTCCGAGGAATTGTAGAATTAGAACATCAATTCCTGCACAACACCACAATACCTTAATACCAAATTAATATTTTATTGTATTACTTTGATTTCTGGGAAATGAGGTACGAATTTCTATTTCTCAGTGTCTGGATACTGCTGTCACAGTTGTGCCCAAGTCCGTTTCTTGTAGTCTTTTTATGGCTATTACAGTGACTGCGAGAGTGACTGTGACCGAAAATGCGCTCTTAGTGGAAATACAATTACAACACAATCTTAGTGTCATCGAACACTTAAGCTCTTGAGAAAACGCAGTTACGACAAAAGAGCGTCTGTCCATCTGCTTCTGATAGCTGGTCAAATTGAACATATGAGTTTTCGCAATTGACTTCATCGAATGACACAGACGCTTTTCGTAAATGTGAAATTCACCATCTATGACGGATCCATTCTTTCTGTAGAAAAAAAAAGCGGCGAAGGCAGCAAAACTGATAGTTGGCAACAGTTCGGTGGAAACTATTCAAAACAAAGTAAACAAGGTCAACGATGATGATGCACAAAAGGTTGAATTGAAGAAAAAACAAGAATGGGATATGAAAAAGCTCTATGCGGAGGTTTTTAAATTGTCCTACAAACGAAATCCGTTGAGAACAGAAGCCGAGCAGGTAACGACAGAGTTTTGTTTATAGCTGTTCTTTGCATTGTCACGTATAGGATGAACTAATGCCGACAAAAACAGGTGATGACCAACCTAATTTCGGTAATGCCATTTGGTGGTATTCATGTGACACAGCAAATATCTACTACCAAATAAATTCAATATTGCGTCTTGAAAATTTCGAACTACTCATGTCGTACCGTTATTATCTGAGTGATCTTTGCAGAATGATTGAATTTATGTATCGGAAGAGGAAAGACGAACAAGGTGATGTTCCACAAATCTTCTATCGAAAAGCGAATATTAGTAAATCACAATTAGAAAAGATGCGAAATCAACAGAAAGGTCAGTTTATATCACTACTTGGCTTCATTTCAGCGACAACCGATATTAGGATCGCCAAAAAATATGCTGAGACACAGCGTGTATCTGAAGGTAGTGAAAAGGCTTTGTTCGAAATCAATATTAAACCTCAACAGCCATGTACAGCGTTTGCCTATATCGATCGGATCGCATTTCATCCGGAAGAAAAAGAGGTGCTCTTCAGTATGGGGTCTTCCTTTGTTGTCGACAAGATTGATGACCCAAAATCCGGTGAAAACTATTATACGGTTCATCTTACGGCATCTGAAATTGATAAAACTCTTGTTGATGACATACGCGCCAAAGTTCAGAACTGTTCGCCATCAGGTCGAGCTGTTCTATTGGCTCGCTATCTCATCGAATTAGGAGAATATCGAGCAGCACGCAAATACCTCAAATCCCTTCTGAGTCAAGCAGAGGACGGAGGTGTACTCGTGAATGATATAAGTCTCGCCGGCGTTTATAGTTGTTTAGGCATGACTTACGCTCGACAAGGCCTTCATGGCGATGCCCTAAAAGCGTTTAAACAAGCACTGAATACACAAGCACGTCTTGAATATTCGAACAATAATACGCTCGCCGAAATTCATAATAATATTGGATTGGCCTATGTTGGCTTGGGCTATATGAACGAAGCCGAAGCGACATTTGCGAAAGCAGTACGGATTCAATTGCGCGAGCTTAATTCAAAGCAACAATATCTTGCTTCGATCTTTGGTAATATTGGTTATGTTCATTACAAAAAAGGAAATTTTGATGATGCAAAAGATTCATTTAGCAAGGCAGAAAAGATCTATAAACAAAGTTCAAACAAGGTCGCACACGATGCACTGGAATTATCATTGATGAAGGCTGAATATTTGATGAATTATGGTCATTTACTTAGTGTTTGCGAATCCTTCTCTGATTGTCGTAAGCCACAAGAATTATATAGTGAAGCACTCAAGCTTTACAAGAGTATTTTGCCTGACGGTGATCCTAAACTAATGCAGACGCATGTCAATATTATGCTTGCTTTTGCGCAAAAAAAATTGTATAGTGAAGTTGCTAAACGCTTTGATGATCGAACTGTACAAAAATTAATCGACAAACAAGAAGCCAACATGTTTGAACTGAACAGTTTGATTACACAAGCCAGTCTCGCCTCGCTACATGAACTTGTTGGTGCATGTTACACATTACAAGAAGAATTTGACAAATCCATTCGTCTATGGACACGTGCCTTTGTATTCGAGCGAAAGGCCCGACTTGAAAAGGCATTGCTGACGACGGCTAATGAAAATTCCTCGATACTGACAACTGAGCATACCCATCTTATTCATAACTGTTATCAGGAAGCGCTTAAATATTACACACAGTTATCAAGGTAAAAGTCTAGTTTTCACCGTTTGTTATATTCTAATTTATCTTGCAGTGAAGGAAAGCAGAAGAGACAAATGCAAGAAACACAATTTTCCACCGATTTATGTATTGGATTTCTCTGTGTCAAATTGTACGATCGCGAAAAGGCCATCGAAAATTTGAAGAAATCTACGGCAGCTAAACATGCATGTGATGAAAAAGTACAATTCATTGCACACCTTCTTTTAGCCGATATTTTCCAGGAACAGCAGAAAAACGAAGAGGCTATCACCATGTTTGATCAAGCGTTGCAACTGCTTGAAAAAGATACAACTCAAAAGGATCGTGTACTCAAGATCGAAGTGAAATTAGCTAAGATTGAGTGTTACAATAGTAAGGATGTTATTATCCAATTACAACAGCTCGCACAATCGTTAAAATCGAGCGATACTGACACCAAACGTATCAGTTTGAAAGTAATCGTGTACGATACATTGGCTCGACACTGTTTGATACAGAAAGAATACGAAATATTCGAGCATGCTGTTGAAGAGTCGATATCACTTAAACTACGCGGCTTGTCACAATATCATCCGAGCTTAGCAATCGATCTAATATTAATGGCTAAGTGCCATGTTCAACAAGCGCTATCGTTGACAGGTGACAATGCTGAAGATGGACATATTCGTCATGCTCATTATCGTGCAGCATTAGTGTCATATGAGCGCGCACTAGAAGTACAAAGCTTGAACTTAGCTAACAACCATCCAGAAATGAAAAAGACTTACTACGCTATGGGTGATATCTTTTGTGACATGGACAAATTGTCGAATGCGATGGAAAAGTACGATGCAGCCGAAAATAGATATTCGGAAGTAGATGAAGAGGATAAGCAGCAACAAATTGAAAAGATTTCACAAGATTCGCTCGAGATTTTTGCGGCTCGAGCAAGTATGCATCGACATCTAGCCGAATTTCATGCGAGGAAAAAAGCTTATAAAGACGCTCTAACATATATGAATGAAACAATCGAGCTGCTTAAACAACAATTACCATCAACGTCATTTGGTACTAATATTATAACGATCCAAGACAAGACAAATGCGTCAATGATCATTACTAGCCTTTGTCGTCTTGCTAAATGCTACATGTACCTAGGCGAGATATTGGACTCTTCACAAGATGATAAAGATGGCTATGGAGCAGCGCTTAATATTTATGTAAAACTCTTCCCATACGATAAAGTCTTAGAAAAAGAAGTTGTTTCGCTCTACAAGAAGTTGAGTGATTATTACGAGGATATTGGTGATGCTGATCAAGCACTCAGTTTTTTTCAAAAAACCATCAGCTCGGAACCGCCATCGATTACTGATTTGTACCGACTTGGTCGCTTGTATGATGCATGTGATGAACCGAGTGAAGCCGAGAAAAACTACAAGAAACTATTAGCTCAATTGCTCGCTACAGAGCAAAAACACCTTAGACATATCGTAAAAGAGATGCTTAATACATCACGCAAGGTCATGGATAGTCAACAGCGGCTGTTTGCAAGTTCTAGCGAGAGCGACAACGATATGTCCAACCCTAACATAATTGATTCTTCAAATGAATTTCGCCAAAGTGTAACTAGAACTTCTCAACGTCAAAGCATGGGTAATTCGAATGTCGATGACGGAAATACAGGTCAGTTAAAGTATAATATTTTGCGATGATGAAGCCTATCGATTGTGTATTTATGTAGGTGATGATTCCTCTGACTACCGAGCCATAGCAAGCGCCTACCTCGAAATTGGTGAGTCTGATATGGCAATGAAATTTTATGAGAAAGATATAAAACAACGCATTCGGAAGCAATCAACCCAAAACATCTTTATGCCGCAATTGGAAACGATTGATCAGTCTTCATACTTATACTATCAACAGAGTATAGTGCTTTTTCTGCCGAAACTATTTGCCACTTTGACTGATCAAATGAAAACTATCACTACTCTCGACGATGGCAATGTATCGAGATTGGCTGATTCATTCGTTCAATGCGCTCATATTCATGATCAATCGTCGTCTCATCTCGAAGCAGTGGTAACTTATGGGAGAGCTTTTGCTCTGTATGCCTCTAAGACAAAAAGTACCGACGAAGAGTTGAAAGAGAAATTGAATAATAGAATGACTAGCATACTTGACGCTTTCGTACGGTGCGAACTCAAGCCAAAGGTAATTATTGAAGCCTACGTGGAACTGATGTTGCCTAAAGATGCAATTCAGATGCGCTTGAAGTTGGCAGCTATGTATCGAGAGAATGAAATTGACGATGTTGAAGATGAGGACAATGATTACGACACAAGTAATGAATCACGTGCACTTTCCCTACAACAGTACACTGAACTGCTAACAATGGACTATGATGATGAAACTAAAGGTGTATGCTATTACAATATTTTACGCCTCTACAAAGAATATCTTAAATCAGATGATGACGGTAAAAAGATTGTTGATAATATGGTTGAAGTGCTGCCTAAGTTGGCCACATTCGATCAACGATTGTTAGCCGTATTGGCAATTGATTTCCTGCAAGAGTATGATAAACTCAATGGCACTTCTGATCAAAAACTGCACCGTAGCTTGCAAGCAATAGCAGAAGGCAGTGTCGATGACCGATCGAAACAAAAGAAAGAGTGGTCTATAGGCTTCTACCTTCGTGACATTGGTGATTGGTCAGCTGCTGAAACCTATTGGCGTTCGATCATCGAGCAACTTGAAAGCGGTTTATCGAGTAGCGTTCTTTCGCTTGTACATGATTCTGTTACAACATTCGGTGAAGTTATTCGAGCTATGGAACAGTTCAAACGTGATAAAACTGGCTTACTCGATGAATTGGCTGCTGCCTATGAGAAAATTGCCGACTATTACATACAAAATGGAACTAACGATCAAGAAGGTGACACATATTCGTTTGAGCAAGCAAAGACTATGTACAATAATGCAGTGAGCCTATTGAAACAATTGGCGGATAAAGATCGCATTGTCAATATTGAGAAAAAAAAGCAAGAAGCGATGAAGACAAAGATGCCAACAACTAATTAATAGAATGGCTATTAGTTTATCTGAGAACAAGAACCAACTGAGGCTTTCCACACTGTTATATGATGACTAAGCCTAAGTGTACCAATGAATTGACTTTACATTTTGATTTCAATAAATGGTCTTTTTATTTTTCACTCAGTTTCCAAGCTGGCCATATGCTTCCCTCGAGTCTATCTAAAACGTTTTATGCGTGTCTGCAGTTCAGAGGGTGTGGAATGTACGGGTGTGGAGTACCACTATGACAAGCTCTACTCACCACGCACCAAAGGGTGTGGGTGGGGTGCGGGTGTGGGTGGGTGTGAGTGTGGGTGTGAGTGTGGGTGTGCGGTTGGTGTGTGGGTGTGAGTGTGGGTGTGGGTGTAGGTGTGAGGTGTGGGTGTCGGGTGGGCAAATGAAGGTCTGACATTCACATCCGCACCCACACCCAAACCCACACTCACACTCACACCCCACCCAACAACATCTTTGTACGTGTTACAAAATGGCCAACAAATGCATAGGATGAGCCTTAATTGTATACTGATTGCCGAATGAGTCTCAATCGGAAGAGTATCGATCCAAAAATATAATTAGGTCTCTGCTGTTTAGGAGAATACTTATTCACATGGATCATATTTAGCAAAGGAAAATATATCACTTATTATTTCAGAGAATTCAAACAACAATAAATCTAAAATGCTCAAAATAATTATTAAAAAAAAGACTTTATGAAACAAATTTCTATAGACCTCGAGTGAACTGTGAGAAAAGAATTCGCTAGAATAGAGGCCACGAAAATTAGTATCGTATTCTTATGAATTCCATTCCCACTACATCACCTAAAATATTGACCTTAGCGCCTTTAATTTTACTAATCGTATTAAATTCACTATACAGAGTTCATAGTCGACATCAGAAAATGAAATTCATTTTCGTAGATTTTTGCAGACTACTAAAAATGTCCTGAACAAGAAAATAAAGCATTACTGTAAATACTACTCTGATCAAATGCGAAATCGGGCCATTGAGAGTGGCAGTTCGTATAGGGATGAAAACGATGTATGGTGAGTTGTTGCTAGAGGTTCACTTACAGCATCTCAATAGAAAGGTCCGGTCTTTTTAAAAA
>CAJNOL010005080.1:0-12796 GCA_905250125.1 Rotaria sordida
ATCAACCTCCACTTTCAAAATCAGAACTTTTGGTCAACTTAAATATACCACAAGATGCAGCATGAAAAGTTCTACAATCTATAAAGTAAATCTTATCTTAATTGTATAGTTTTTGTTTTGAAAAAACAGCAAGATTTTCTGCGACGAATTTTTGCCGATGCGAAACGATCATTTTTTTTCTATAGGGAAGAGAAATTGTTCTTCTCTTATTTCATTATTTAGTACCTGATATGTTTTCGTAAAAGAAAACAGAATATACTAGAAGATGCAACGTGAAACGCTCTACAATTCACAAAGTATAGTTTATTCTAATTATTTTCAAAATAAGTAAGACTCTCTCCAATCATTTTTCACACTGGCGAAAATTGGTCGCAGAAAATCTTGCTGTTTTTTCAAAACAAAAACTATACAATTAAGATAAGATTTACTTTATAGATTGTAGAACTTTTCATGCTGCATCTTGTGGTATATTTAAGTTGACCAAAAGTTCTGATTTTGAAAGTGGAGATTGATCTTCACCTTCAGGCTCAGATCTTTTGGACTATCCTAAGTAGATCTCTTATTATCTCATCTTTATTCTCTAAAACATAATCGCAAAAATTCTTCCAAGAAATTCGACTTCTTATAATCAATTCGTATCCCTAATGAATAAGCTGACGATGAGTTGAAGATGCTCATATGCTAGAGCAGTTTTCAGTAGAGTACCAAGGTTGAAATCTATGGGTACTAGTTATATACGCACTTCGATGTTTATTTAGTTCCAATAGCATTGTAGGGCAAATTTTTATTAATTTACCCTAAAAAATATTCAAAAGCATTCTGACATCAAGTGTTCAGACCTCGCAGCGATCCTTCTTTTTACTTTCTTTTTTTAGAGTGTCCTTCTTTACGCCTAAAATCCTTTCTTTACTTCTTTTCTTATTTTTCATACGAATAGATTTTCAGAAACATCGAAAAAATTGATTAGCAATACTTGGTTAGAGTTTGACATTGATAGGAAGCTCTCAGAGCTCCAGAAAATGTTCTATTTACCTCAAATCGAATCCAAAGTGCATTATACTTAGACTAAAGTATGCATGTGTGACTTCAATCTATTTAGGGCGCATATGCAGAACTTAAGATACGTAAAATGGTGCTTCTCTAGGATATGATTACTGTTGAAAATTTCGTACCTTTACTCAGCGATACAGCGTAGCTGAAGCTGAGCCATCTCATAGTCAGAGTCTTATAGGGACCTGTGCGAATGGTCTTTCGTGACGTATCGATGTTCAATCGAGATTGTCAGTTTGTCACTTAGTATAACAAAAGACATAGTTTTATAGGAGACAGAAGTAGCCAGTGTGCGTATTATCTTCTTCTCAAGGACAGAGCGAGGATGGTGCGACATATCTCTGACGGCCTATTAATGGATAGATTGATCATACACGAATTTTGTGATCACTACACAGCGTAACAATACATATGACTGAGAGGTGTGCATGACCTGTATAACTACTGAGAGAGTCATTTTTTTTAGATACAGATGTTTATTGTGTCATTTAAGTATTGGTTCACAATGAAGGGAGGATTAGTCAGAAACCTTATGATGTTGTTTAGCATAACACTCTTAAATATATGATCACTCAGTTGATTATACATAACAATGGTACTGGACCGAGAGAATCATTGAGACATAGAGATAACAACAACATTCATGCACGCTGCACGTCCGAGAAGACGACTGCAAGCTTTTGAAATTCGTTCTCTGTTATTATTCGCTATAAAACCAGAAGAATTAGTGGCGTAACCAAGGTAGGGCATAGTTGGACTCACGAGGTAACCGCTCGAGGTTCCAACGCTAATTCTCTTCGTTCGTACGTCGTTTGATAGAGGGTATCGAGATAGAAAAAAGTCTAAAAGGATTTGAGCTGACAGCTCTTCCTTGAAAAGTTATGGTTGTTTTACTGATTTTTCGACCTATATCTAGGTATTTAACGAGAAAATCAAGTTATGGAATTTTGACCTGAAATTTTACCCATATTTAGGACTAATGATCCTTAGAATATCCTGAACGTTTCAGCCAAAAGCAATGGTCCTTTTTCGAGATATTGAATTTTCCATTAAACACAGTTTTTGTGACCTATCTGCAGCAGGCGCCTATTTTTTAAAAAATTCAATATCTCGAGAAAGGACCGTTGTTTTTGGCTGAAATTTTCAGGATATTCTAAGGACCATGAGTCCTAAATATGGGTAAAATTTCAGGTCAAAATTCCATAGCTTGATTTTCTCGTTAAATACCTAAGATATAGGTCGAAAAATCAGTAAGACGACCATAACTTTTCAAGGAAGAGCTGTCAGCTCAAATCCTTTTAGGCTTTTTGCTATTTTGATACCCCCTATCAAACGACGTACGAATGAAGAGAATCGGCGTTGGACACCTCGGGCGGTTTCCTCGTCAGCCCAACCACCACCAATTAAAGAAAGACGTACTTTTATTTCAAAACTGTAAAATTAATAAAATAGAACGACCCATATTGTCTTATTTCTAAGTTGCTACTAATTTTATCAGTCAATTAAGTGCATTATTAAGTATCAAATATCTGTCCATTTCCAGAAATCATGTAAATTTTAAATAGAATATCAACATTGTGTTGAGATACAGAGTATTGTTGACCATTGAAGGAGTCAAAAAAAGTTCGCGATACATATAAAAGCTGTTCTGTGTCTGTTATTTAATCAAATTTAATTTCTTAACAGAGATAAACAGCTTCGGCCATATACCACTCTAACGCTGTGTAATTTTACTTCTTTTTTTCGAATTCTTACATTAACCACAACACTTTGTTTTTTTATACATCCCTTCAACTCTGATAAGAAAACGCGTAAACTTTGAAGTTTATCTGAACTCGAGCTTATACTTGTCTATCTCTGATTTTTGAATCGATGTTGAAAAATTCAAAATCTGGAAATGTCAATGTGATCTCTAACTTGAACTATTAACTTGGACAATCGGCATTCCAAACAATAATATCATCTGTCATCGGTGCTAGAACTCTATCAGTTTCGTTCACCACCTGTCAACGAACATTTAGCAAGATGAAATTAATACAGACAACTACACCTAATACAATATTGGATATTCGTTTGAGCAATTTGTGTATATTAGAAGTGAAGCGTCGCCTATGTCCTCGAAATCGGTGAAAAATTGTCGAGTAATTACGATATATCGAAATGATAATCGTGAGCTGAAACGCGATTAATCACCGATTTTTAACGATAGTTTTGATGATTATAACGATAAACCACGATTTATCTCACGATTATTTTGAATATCACCCGAAGCATTATTGCCAATCTAATTAGTTACTTCTTGCTTACAAATTATATTATTTATATTTTTGAATAAAACATATTGACCTTTTTAAACCTATCTAATGTTAAATACCACGATCAAAACGAAAAAATAGAAACAGTCAACTACTTTTTTCTAACATTTTTCTTATGAATGTTCAAAATACGTAACAGAGGAAAAATCAAAGTTACAATTACAAGTGATAAAATAGAATAAAAAAAAACAAGCATTGAGACGATAGGAAGAACTATCGAAACGGCATATTGATATCAAGAAACTGATAAATAAATGAACTAAAATAAAGTACACAAACTTAAGTGAAAGTAAATTAGATAAGAAATGTATATTAATACAACATATACTATAACGCAATTGTCCTATATTATAATAAAATATCTATAGCAAAAGAATATTTACATCCGTTGCTTTTTATTCTCAGAATCAATAAAGTATTTATAGATCTCATAGATATTGAAATTATGTAATAATGATTATATTGACTGCATTCGTTTCTTGTCAAAATCAATACCACGACTATTATCATCTGCAAGAGAAAAAAAATAGAAATATAGTTAAGAATTTCGAACCCTAGAAAATATTTGATTGTAGCGTATTTTTTCAATCTTGATTTTAAAATTTGCTTCGTAGACTTGGTCTATTTGAGTATCAATTTCAAAAGCATTACCAAATGACCAACTCTGAGACAGAATTCGACATGCATAAAACCTGGCATAGAAAGCAGATAGTTACATAGATTAGAAACAAGTTACTTTAAATAACCGTAAATTGATCATCGATGTCACTATAAGGTGAATCAGTGCTAAGTTCTTTTTCTTTTGAACATTCAATCGACGAGTATAATAAAAAAATAACTTCTGTTAGCTTTATGAACTCAAATCGGAAGAAGAATAATTTCTTTAGCGTTACTACAGGGTGACCCAAAAATAATCTACCAAAAGTTTTTTCGTATATCTTTCCTACTCCATTTAACCTTATCAACAAATTTTTTTTAAATTATAGGTAAGGATACCGAGTTTTGTGAAACACGATCTGAAAGGAGTGTTGAAGTGCTTAGGGGTAGAAATTTGGACCCCCCTCCCCCCACAGACCGTGACAGACACTCATGTGACCCATCACAAACCGGGACAGACAGGTCCCTGGATCCATCACAGACCGTGACAGACAGACTTCCGACCCATCACAGACCGTGACAGACAGACGCCAGACCCATCACAGACCGTGACAGACTGGTCCTTGGACCCATCATAGACCGTGACAGACTGGTCCTTGGACCCATCATAGACCGTGACAGACAGACTTCAGATCCGTCACAGACCGTGACAGACAGGTCCCTGGATCCATCACAGACCGTGACAGACAGGTCCTTGGACCCATCATAGACCGTGACAGACAGACTTCAGATCCATCACAGACCGTGACAGACAGGGCTCTGGACCCAGCACAGACCGTGACAGACAGGGCTCTGGACCCAGCACAGACCGTGACAGACAGGGCTCCAGACCCATCATCACAGACCGTGACAGACACGCTTTTGGACTCATCACAGACGTTGAAAGATAGGGTTTAGGTTCACTAGGGATCCTTTAAGACTAGCTCTGCTCCATCATGAACCATGAAAGTGACTAAACCCTAGGCTTATAAATAGAAAACTGGGTAGATCGTGTTTCACATTTTTAATCCCGCAAGAGATTGCGCTAACAGCTTTTTATTTATCCAAACGAACTTTCATATTATTGCGTAAAATTATCACTGTAGATCAACATACAAAAATTTTGCTGTGCTTATATTTCCAGAAAAACATTATATAGCGTTTTGTTCTCTGACTATTTCAATTTACTGTAGTAATTTTTCGTAAATTTTGCATAAAAAACAAAGGTTTAAAAAGTTTTCAATCTACATATTCTTGTAGAATTCGACGAGCTCTATCTAATCATACGAAAATATCAAAGAAAAAAACTTTAGTCGACTTTTGAATTACTTGCATATTACAACGAAAGCAAAATTCTGTATATTGATCTAAAGTGATGGTTTTACATAATAATATGGAAGTTCGTTCGGATAAATAAAAACTCGGTATCGTCACCTATAATTTTAAAAAAATTGTTGATAAAATTAAACAAAATAGCAAAAATATACGAAAAGACTTTTGGTGGGTTATTATTGGGACACCTTGTATATTTACAAACTTAAGGAAAAAATATTAGGAAACAAATCAATTGACTTCTACTTACAATCTAATTCAAATGTAAAAAAAAGAATGGCTTTATTGTAATCAGTTTCCTTTACATTAAGATTTGTCGTAGTCTCATTCTGTTTTCAGTTTCAAATGAAGTTGAACATTTTTTATGTTGAGTCGAACGAAACATGCTTGTTATGAACTATATTATCTGTATGCATGGAGCTCACTAAATCTAAAAGAATAATTCGTTTATGTGAAATAAAAAAATTTCAATACATGGCCTAGAGTTAGAAAAAAATATTTCATGCGACCGAAATTAAATACTCAACTAGTATTTCCTAAAGGATAATGAGAATAAGCAAAAATTTGTTCTTTATCTGAAGCCGCCAATCAAATACAAGATATTCTACTGATATCAAATTTAGTGATAATTTTCTGTGCACAATTTTCACTTTTAGAAGCTTATTCTAGTATACTAAACTTATTCTTTGTGTAAATTTATTTGAAAATATAAATTACTTAATAATAAATCCACACCTCATGGCAAAAAAATTCAATTAATTGCGATTAATCGGCCTGATTTTCACCGATTACGATTAATCGATTTTCTCTTCAATATCACGATAAAATCTGACTTTATCGGTGATTTTTCAATGTAAATCGATTTATCACAATTTTACGTTCATTTTTTTGAAAATCACCAAAATCGCGGCGATTTTCATGACATGGATCATTCCAACATCTATTTCGAAGAATTCATCAACAATTTCACTAATTTGTATAAAAATAGGACAGTTTTATCCAAATAAAATCTTGCGACCTTTGGATCTTTTCTCTACTGAACAAATTAAGCACAATTTTAAAAAGTTGCTTTTATAGATAGACTCTTTAATCCACTTTCGCTGTATAAAAAAAGAGACATAATATATTACTCTTAAATAACGTCTTAGAGTTTTTAGAGTGGCGCCCAACCACCCGACTATTTCTGGTTACGCTCCTAAGGAGAATGTCCTTGAAACGTGACAAAATAATAATTTGAAAATTATTTTATTCCCTTGAGTCAGTCCTATTGTTTCTTATTGGGTGTCATATAAAATCTATTCATTGCAGCGCACTATTCCGCAAAATTCCTTCTTTTCCTTCTTTCATTCGAATTTCTTTCTTTTTTTTTGAAAATTCCTTCTTCTTCGTACCCCCCGGCTGCGACTCCTGAGTGTCACATATCGAAAAATTCTCGTAAGATATTAAGGTATCTTGTCAATAGATATCACCTACTGTCAGTTAATTTCATTTGCGAAGATGAAATAATCCTTATGATAGGTGTAGCAAAACAAATCAATCAGTATTATTTTTTCATTTTCGACTTCGAGCGACATGTCGTATCATGTTGTTGTATTGGTTAATTCACTTTCAATTAATTCAGACTATTTGACCTCTAAGAGGTCAAACACATTAGAAACAGTGAATTAGGTTAAAGTTGAATTAAGTAATGTGATTGGTTAATTTAGAGTTAACTTGCCTCTAAAAGGTGACTTCACTCTTAATGCACCAATCACATTGCTTAATTCAACTTTAACTTAATTCACTTTTTTTGTAGTGTGTTTGGCTCCTAAGAAAGAAAATGAAAAAAAAACAATAAACTGAACGATTAAATTAATGAGCATGTCCTAGTTTTTTACGACTATGAGATCGAGAAAAATGATATGGAAGTTTTTTTTTGTCTGTTTTAAATTTGACAACGAGCGAGCAAATCAGTCATTGTGAAGATGTTCAATTCGATGAACAGTCAGAAGAATTAACCGAAAACATATCTTTAAATAATGAGGATGAGAATGAACTATGGATTTCAACAGTTAATGATCATGAAAGCACAATTCTAATATCATTTCTGATACTCTCATCGAAAAACAAGACGAATTACCAACTATATCTGAAGGAAAATATACGTATGAACTTCAAATAGTATTCGATAAATTAAATAAAGAAGCAAATTTAACTCTATTGAATACAGTAGAAAAAATAGTTTTTATTTTATTTTTTATTGATTTTCGAAGAGTTTATCTTGTAACTTGTCAATGGAGATTTTCGATTTACATAAGAATTATATTTTTTAAAAATCAAAAAATTTATCTGAATTATTTTATAATTTTAGTAAAATGTCATCATCATTTCAAACAAACATTCTCAACGTTCTGATCGATATAAAATGTACAAGTGAACGAAATTATTAATTGATGTTTTAACTGTATTAACATTATGAATAATTCATATTAATGAAACTAAACTTCTTTTGGGTAATTTGAAAACAAAAAATCAAATTTTGGTATGTAGGAATATTTTCATTAAAAGTAATGTGCCGAAATACAAACCTGACTATCCAAAAATCTAACACTAGACTGAGAAGTAGTATTGAATTCTGATTATCTTAGAGTATCGAGAAAAATTTTTTACCAATGTTATTTTTTACGTATTTTTGATTTAGTAGAATTGAGTGTGGTAATTACAACTATGACATTTTTATTAAAGACTAGTCAGGTAAGAGGAAAGATCTGAGACACTTTCTGAAAAACAGTTTTTAACTTCAATGCTCATGAAAATACAATTTAAGTCTATCGAAAATAGACTTATTCAATGGAAAATGTTTTTCTTTATAAAAACCGTGAATATTCAAGTTTTTTCTATTGATAAATGTCAAACATCGTCTTGCTTGTAATTTAGTATTATAAACTATTAAGAGATTCATCCTCTTTTGATTTTTCCAGAAAACAATTCAACCAAACGTTTTGAATTTTCTAGGACAGACAGATTTCAATGAGTAGAGTAAAACTTGTCACATACTCAAAATTCCAAGGTACTTCTTTCAGAGAGATGTAGGCATCGCAAAGGTCATAGATGGTAGAAATTCTTTTCCTCTCCAGCAAAATTTATATTTCGTTTTTCTGTAATAACTAGAATAAAATGGGAGTGTGTCCTTCTTTTTCTTTGAAAAATTTCGTTTGTAAAGTAAAAAAGAGACAAAATACGAAGGACACTATCGAAAACATGTTTTGTTCAGCAGTCCTAATTTTCTTGTCTGTCAAATTTCATAGGAAGAATATTTTCAGGGGAAGAAAAGATTTTGAGCACAATCGGTCGTGCTGTGTAGCGATTAACGGAAGAAAACTTCAACTTTTTCTTCCAAAATCTACTTTTTGAGGAAAATCTAAGAAAAGTGGAATTTTTTTCAAATTTTTGATAAACGAAGAGGAAGTTTGAATTTCTTAAATGTGCTCATCAGATAGAAGACATTAAAAATCTACATACAAAACATAAAAAATTGCATCAGAAAGAAGGAAAGAGGTTCTCCTAAAAAGTCATCCTTTATTCCGGCACACTATCGAAGTTTTTTAGCGAATATATGATTGAATGTAATTTCTCTGCAGACAGTATTTTCAATTTAGAACTGGATATCTTCTGAAAGATTTGTGCTCTAAACATTTCTTTGAGATCCTGTTCACTATGAATTGATGATTTTGGAACTTGACTTCAGTTATATGTCATATTTGGAATCAGTATAAAAGTTTGAAACGATTTATGTATGCATGAAATTGTTTCTGAGACTTGTTTTAGTGTCAAATTTTTAGCCCTGATTCCTCTCAAGGATGAGTGAAACAAGAAGTCTAATAGAAGTAACTAATGTTTGTCCAAAAATTAAATGGCAGTGGATATTTTTGGAATAATTCGATAACGGTAACAGTTAGCGACCTGCGACTTTCACCAACTGAAGAGTAGAAGTTGGAACGTCTTTTTCTCTGATGATGTATAAGACGAAATACTTTTAAAAGTAATCATCTTCGAAAAAAATGCAAAAGAATACATGAAAGTGACCTTTCATCTAGATGAAATTTTGATTTTGCCCTTTGATTTAGATAGAGGGACTTGAGATCTATTGTTCAAGATACAATGGAAATTGTTCTCGTATTGCATTCTAACATTGAGCAAATGGAATCATGTATTTACGCGCCGAAATAATAGGGAATTTTACTGATTTTTTTTTATACTAAGTTTTCACACTTTTTCTTATAATAGCGTAGAATTTTGATAAAAATGTAATGAAAAGTAAAAAAGCGCATTGTATCTTGTTTATTTACGAATCTTAGTATTCTTAAGTAATATTTTACAAGTTTGAGATTTACTTTTCATTGTCCAAATGACTTTAATTTTTCTCATATCCCTGCCAAGAATTAATGGCGAAGATTTGATTGGAAATAAATTCGTACAGACAATTAGAAATATGTACAGATCGACTTAGTTTTTGTGCTGATTCTAAATATGATGTTTGTATGAAAACAGCTGTCGATTGTTCTGTTCAAATATAAGTCAAAGAAGACACAAATTGAGTCGCAAGAATAGGTATGCTTTATTAAACATCAAAATTCGTGTTGCAAATAGTGTCGTCTTGAATGACGTACTCAGTAAAAATATTTCAATGATACAGCATCTATACAGATGACAACGTCTTAAGAAGAAAACATCATTGTTTGCAGCAATATGATCCCATCAGGACGGTATTTGACATTTATTAATAGAATACAATTAAATATTCACGAATTTTTATAGACTCTGATAAAGAAAAGCATTCTGCATCGAATGAGTCTATTGTCGAGAGATCTTAATTGGATTTTCACAAATATTCAGGTTAAAAACTGTTTTTCCGTGCTTTGAAAAACTGTTTCAGATCTTTCTTATTATCCAACTAATGTTTAAAAAAATGTCATAGTTGTAATTAGTATATTAAACTCTACCAAACTATAAATACTTCGAATGAACTAGCATTACAAAATTTTTCCCCATATTCCAAAGTAATCAGAGTTCATAGCTGATTCTCAGTTAAATAAAATTAATATCAGATTTTTGGCACGGCAATTTCGTAGTTCGAAATACCTCCTTTTATTTATTCGAATTTGATAGAATTTAGAAAAACATATGTGATCAAATTATTAAATATTTTGAAAACATTTCCATATCGACATGGGTGTAATGAATTTAGTATGTGACGCTGCGCCTAAAAATATAAATTATACTGTCCTTTGTATATGACTACGATTGCTTTCATTATTCATTTTACTTTTAAGTTAGTGTGTTGATTTTCACTTTGCTGGACTATTCTACGATAATAGCATATTTTATTTTCAGATGAATAATAATGAAACTCGAGATCATTACCAACAAGTAAGTATAATCAAAAATCGACAAAATTTTTAAAAAGTTAATATGAACTGTTACCGTTAAATAATTGTTATTTTTCTATAGGGTTTTGGTGCTAATGCAAACAACAATAATGAAACATCAACATCAGCATCATTATCATCATCACGACCATCAAATTCAAGCCAATTTCATAAAAATTAGGGATGTCAACGTGATCCGTTCCTCAGCATTCCGTTCTTAGGAACGGGGAATGCTACCCCGTTCCCGTTCTTAGGAACGGGGAACGCTACCCCGTTCCCGTTCTTAGGAACGAGGAACGCTACTCCGTTCCCGTTCCTGGGAACGGGGAACGGGGAACGCTGAACACTCAAACATAAAAAGAAAAGTGAATATGTCTAGAGACCTCGCCATGTTGAAATATAGCGTGAAATGCGATTTTGACAAGCGTTCCCGTTCCTAGGAACGGGGAACGCTGACACCCCTATTTATGACACAAAACTTTTTTTTTCTTTCATAGCTGTTAACTTATTTTTTTTTTGTAATTCAATTTCTACAAATAAATGTTTATATTAATTGTAATATCTTCTAACAAAATAGAAAGCTTTCTTATTTGAATCATATAATAAACATATATCTTTCTTGAAATAAAACAATAACAACAGATATTAATTTCTCAGCAGTTTTTTTGTTCGGGGTGGATTCACTTTCATTAGGTCGTTGTAATGAGAAAAATTCTTCAGGAAATAAAATTCAATGTCATCGATGGACTATTCTTGTTTGTTCACATTATAATCCAGGAATATGTTTAGAATATCATCAAATATATCAACAAAAAATTCAAACACGAGCTCATGTGCTTAATAATCCAATAAATGGTTTACGTCAGATATTACATACATTAACCTATCATTGAATAATGAAGAATTTCCAAGAAAAAATCGATTAATGATCAGATAAATGTAAAAATGAAACTGATATGAAACATAAACATATGTATAATCAATTATCAAATGCAATTAAACAATTAAATATTGATTAATCTATTACCGAAGAATCATTAACAAATCTTCTTTGAATACCAAACAACATTCTGATAAAACATGAAGAATCATTACAACAACGATTTGAACAAATTTAAAAAACTGTTCAAGAGATCAATTCATTTATTCAAATAACCGATGATGAGTAAAAAACTTAACAATAAGTTTAAAGAACACCTATTTTTGTCTTTTATAGCCAATTAAAAATAGATCAACCAAAAGCTTTAGTAAATAATTATTCCTTATCGTCACCACTTTATAAACATGTTCTAAATGATAACCCAGGTACAATAGCAGGTTCACCATTTCATCATAATTATTATTTACTCATCTGTCAATCAAAAGCATGTTTTTCTCTTATCTTCATCGAAGATAATCAACGTATAAACGAAATTCCGATTGATTATTTTGTTTATGACATCTGTTGGTTTCAATCAAAACAAGTTTTTCTTGTTGCTACGGAATATTATCTTTATGAATTTTCTCCATTAAGTAATCATCTGTCAAAACCATATGAAAACTTCAAATCTACTCGAACATTATGTAGTTTAGCTTGTAATTCAACCAATCTATATATTATCCATAAACCTGATATGATCATGTATGAAAGATATTTAAAAAAACCATTTGAGAAAAAAAGAGAATGGACAAAGAATGATCTTATGTATGATAAAGATGATCAAACTGTTGGATGTATTCGTGTGGATGAACAAAGACAGATTTGTAACGATTGAACAAATGTTAAATGAAATAACAAAGAAAGCTTTGTTTTGTTTTATTTCTTTCTAATAGCATTATCAATCAAACAAATTGATAATCAATGTCGTCTTGATCTCTTTTCAATAAATAATATAGAACGTTTACATTCTGGATCATCATTCAATAAAAATTTCAGTAAGATTGAGTGTTCTTGGAAAAAAAAATTTAGAGGGGTGGGGGGCCCTGAATCTATCCAAATATTGACAAATAAGTTCAAGAGCAAACATACTTTATTTTTCAGATTAATCATGTCCTGAATGAATCGTTCGAAACATT
>CAJNOL010005081.1:247-12794 GCA_905250125.1 Rotaria sordida
TGAATAAATTTATGATACAGGAAGAGAATTAGATAAACTTAAAACTAATTGCAATGACCTTCCTTAACCGATTTCAATCTATATATAACTATTAGAGAATCATATATTCATTAAAAAAAAAGTCACTAAGAATTTAATTTCTTCTATCTAGAGCTCGTTATTATTGTCGTCATTGTCATCATGAACAAAAACCAGAATCTATTCGCAAATGTATTCATTATCGTATCGAAGGTAAATCATATTATAGCCTCAAGTCTCTTCCTCCTTTTCCAAAAAATCGATTTTTTTTTTAATACAAGACACTTTTTAAGATAAACCTATAGGCATGACCTTTAAGATATCTAGCTTAAAAATTCATAACAACGACTGTCAATTTTAAAAGATTTCTTCAGAAATCATGATGAGTTTCTAGAACTCTTCAATGAAAAGGTCAATATCATATTAATAGAAATATCAGAAGCGCTATTGCAGTTAGGGTCCTTATCATAGTCTTACGTGCAGCTGGAAAACTACTCGATAACGCTCTAGACGAAATGTTTAACCACATTTGATGTTTACGTTACAAAATTGTTTAGATAAATATACAAAAAAATTGTTCGCGCATTTTTCTCGACATGCAAATTTTTATTTTTTTGTATAAACTTTTGAACAAATTTCTTTTCGATAATGGACGCTCTAGTGAATTGCGGTTGTTTTTTATTCGATAGATGGATACATTTACTTTCAATTGAGGAAAAGGAATTTTGTATTTCGCTCTCAATATCAAAGCAATGAGAAGTTTTCTAGAAAATATTACTTAAGATTTTTGGAGTTTTAAGATTTGGAGGATCCAAAAATGAAATAAAATAAACATTAAAAAAAAAACCCTTTCCCTCATTCGAAACAGTAAGAAGTTCTCTTTAAAATGAAAGTAGCCCGAGCGCTGTAGCTTGAAGTGTATCGAAAAATCATTTGTACAGATGAAAATCCTGTTTTACACTATGGTTCCTGAAAACCTTCTGAATGGTAAGATTTGAAGCCGTGGAAATTTTTCAATAGTATACTTTCATTAGTCGAACATCTTCAGAAAGTTTCATGAAAACCTCATGCGTTGTATCGAAAATCGATTTTGAAGGGAAGGAGTCAGAGACCATAAATTTTTTTATATACGCTGATTGTCTTATTTCTTTTTTTTTAATATTTAAAAGATACATCTAGTGGCACAAAAATACGTAGGTTATCGAAGCATTGATTTATTTATATATATTTTGTTTTGTTTTTTCTTATTTATTTATTAAGGACGTGAAATGTCAAAACCACGTTCTGACAGTATTACTACGTATGTTATTTTATTAAATAATCTAATAACATAATTTCTATTATTAATTATAGATATCAATGTCCACCTATTCAACATGCAATAAAACCATTTTGTTTTGATACAACTGGAATGTTTTATTGGTGTCCAACACAAACTTTTGAACAACAAGCAATTGTATGAAAATTAATTAAATATAGATAGTTTTAATATACAAAAAAAGATTTTAAAAAAATTTCTTCTAGGATGTTCGAACTAAATGTGAATTAGCACATCATGTTATTTGTTGTATATTTGCTGAAGAATCATCACCTGTTATTGGTTTACGTAGTTTTGTTATGCCATTACGTGCATCAAATTTTGATGAAAATGAACTTAAACCAATTGTATTTATTGGTAATGGTATTTTTTTAAGAAAAGAATGGAGACATATATGTAATTTTCCAAAAGTTTATGTTGTTGATGTATGTTTATATTTTTATTTTTGTATTTTTGATATATATTATTATTATTATTATTATTATTCTCAAGGGTTCACCAAATGATCGTGCCACATTACGTGCTATAAATATACATTTATGTGATATGTGTGTTATATTATCATCAGCATCCCAACATGATCAACGACAAGATCGATATTTAACTGATAAAGCAGCAATACTTTGTTCATTAAATATAAAAGCAATGAGTTTTGATACTGAATGTACAACAACAGATAGACGTTATGGAACATCAATTCCACTTATAACAGAACTTAGTTCGTATATTTTCATTGACTAAAAATAAAAATAAATATTTGATTTTGTTTTTAATTTAAGAAAATGATACAAATGTTGTTTTTCTTGATCAAGATGATGATGATGATCCAAATATTGATCTTTATATGACACAACCATTTGCATGTGGAACATCATTTGCTATTAGTGTTCTAGATTCACTAATGAGTGCAACTTATTTTAATGAAAATGCTTTAACTATTCTTCGAGGTATAATTATTCTAATGAGTTAGATTATTATAATTTTGTTTTTTATTTTATAGCATTAATAACTGGTGGTGCAACACCAGAATTAGAAAAAATCTTAGCTGAAGGTGCAGGTATGACACAAGGTTCTAATTCAAAAGAAGTATTAAATAATCGACGGCGACCACGTGTTGTTCTATTACCTGTTGAAAATCTTATTATTGACGAAACAAATAATACACAACAACATTCTTCTGTTATGATGAATGCATTTTGGGATGCTGTTAGTAGTGTTTAATTTTCTTTTTGTTATTCTTATTAATTAATTAAAAGAAGAAAAAAAAATTTTTTTATTTATTTTTTTATTTAGAATCCCACATATGGAGATTTATTTGTTAGTTTATTAATGCATCGAGATTGGCTTTGTCTCGGTCTTTATCGTCTTCATAATAATCCTTCTCTTCGTCCGATATCACAATCAAATAAACGTGTTGTTATTTGTAGCCCACCACGAACATTTCCTTTACTTAAATCTGATCTAGTAAAAATAATATAAAATGAAATGAATTATTATTTAATTCATTTGTTTTTTCTTTTTGATTTCATAGGTTTACGTGATACAACAATTTCAACCAAAATATGATCCTCCTTTGAATATAGAACCAGAACCAATTAAAACTATTGATGATAATAAACAATCAAATATTGTACCTGAACCACTTAATACAGTTATGCAAATGCCATATACTATAATTACAAAAGTGACTCCGATCACAGATGACATTAATATAAATGATGATAATAAAATATAATTTTTTGTGTTTTCTTTTTTTTTTTTCTTTTTGTTTTATTAAATAAAAACTAAACATTTGTTTTTGCTAAAAACAACAAAATGATATATATTTTGTTTTCACATATACGATTATTGAAAAAGAAAAATAAAGGTGGTTAATGGTACGTTACGGGAAAAGTATAGGTGTCATCATGATTGAATTAATGAGTGAGAACCGCCTTGTTTTTATTTTTCTTTTCTTTTTCTTTTACTCTCATTTATTCTCGTGTATAAAGATGCTGGTCGTGGACGATCAAACAAGCACAGTAGAAAGCAATCAAGCACAACCACCATTGACTTTCGCTTTCATATTTAAGTGTCTAATCAAGACTGATGATGATCATGAAATGAGTTTTCATGTGTATTGCATAGCAAAATTCGACACGATTTCCGGCACACGCTATGTATGCTTCGACTATCTTCAGTCCAATTTCCGACGCACGCTCTTTTTTCTATTTTTGACATTTCTTTTTTTTTTGCAGGTGAATATAATCGCAGTCATTTTATTCGATATCCTACATTTGACAGTTATTCTATTCGTATGTATATATTCTCGTGATAACAAATATGCACAAATTAAAATAGCGATACTTGTTTCGTAGCATAGGGTTTTTTTTTTCTTTTTTTATATCAATGACAGACTCAACAACGAAAAATCATTATCGGGTGTCTTTCGTCTTTCTTTTTTTCTTCAACATAACAAAGAAAAGAGTAACAGTAGTGGTCAACAGAGTGAAACGACGTTTGAAGAAACATATGCGGCTGGTGCTGATTGTTGCGCCAGTGAACCGACACGAAGAGCAATATTTCACTTCACACACTCATACTTATAAAGAGGAGAGAGAGAGAGACAGAGAAAAAAAAACTATTAAAGAGAACGAAGTAAAATCTCGACCGAATGGACATCTGGTGCGATAGGGTAATCATAAACCATAGATAACATAAACTCTGATTGGTTCTTATTTAAAGTAGATATTGTATTGTATATGAATTATAAAATTGAAATAATACAATTAAAAAGGGTTCTGGTTTAGTAACAGATTTTCAGAACAATCATCTTTTGTTGCCGAAAATTCTTTTCAATTTTTCACAATAGATAATATCAACAGTAAACTAATGCTACTTTAAATTGACTGTTTGTTGACGTGACGTAACCAGAATATTGTGGGTAATAGGGCAACATCCCACGATCTCAAGGGAAGTTTATGAAATATAACATCAATGATTTTTTTTCTTCTGACGGTAGAACAGCACCTGGCTTAGACTATCCTTGGTTATGTCACGAATGTCCGCACCAAAATCAAAGAGAAATAGATGTAAGCTCCATAGCTCGACAACAACAACAACAGCTATCGACTTATAGTTTTCAACAATCAAAAGATCAGAACTCCGAATATCTTTCTGTCTGATATAAAAGAAGACACACTTATTTTTAAATCCATCATCTTCACTAAACATTCAAAAAAAATTCATAAAAATGGTGTTCTGTTTCAAGAAAATTGACTAAAAATCAACAGATTTCTATAGAATTTAACCGAATAGATACGTGATTTTGTTTGTTCAACATTGATATATGAGAAGATAATCATATGAATCATGCCTTTACCTCTAAATCTGAAGTCCCTCTATTTGAAGCACATATCAAAGTCAAAGTTATATCGAAACGGAACATTGTTTTCATGCTACTGATCTCCCTTTAATTCTGGCGTAGACATCATTAGTTTGCCAACCATATAACCATTCCTTCATCTTCTCATTAATTATTCTACTATTAATTTCGATAACTAAAGTGTTGAGATAATAAAATAAATTTATTCTTCACTAAAATGCAAAAAATCTCTCGTTCTAACACATAATTTTAACATATTAGATTCACTGTCTGGGAATGACGCTTGTTTATAATGGTTCAACGCCTTGATCTTTTTTGTTTTCGAATATTTTGATTTGTTAAAAAAATATTTCACTTTTACACTATCAATATGTGTGAGAAGAGCGTGCCGTGTACGAGAGTTGCAACAATCTGTTCTTTTTTTCATTTTTTTGCTCTCTCACGCATACTTTTCTTTTCATTTTTATCCAATAAAAAATGAATATAATAAACCAATGAAAATAGAGTTTCTTCTCTCTGTCTCTCTCTCTCTCTCTCTCGTTTTTTTTCGCATGTAAAAGAAATCACACAGTAGGAGAACATTATTTTATTCCATCTATCAAATCAAGTGACATCATCATTGAAAAGCTTCAAAAAAAAAACTAAAGATGAAAAGCAAATTGTATGTACCGGGTGTAGGTAAGTATATTTATATATATATTGTCTTACGTCATGATTGTTGATCATTAAGAGATTATTTTTATATTAGGTCAAGCAGGAGTTAATCAACTTGGTGGTGTTTTTGTTAATGGTCGTCCATTACCTGATCATGTTCGTCAACAAATTGTTGAATTAGCATTACTTGGAATTCGTCCATGTGATATATCAAGAAAATTACTTGTTTCACATGGATGTGTTTCGAAAATTTTAACAAGATTTTATGAAACAGGTTCGATTCGACCAGGATCAATTAATGGTGGAAGTGGACGACATTCAAAAGTAAATTTTATAAATTTTTCTAGTAGTGGTGGAACTAGAAAGGTAACTGAATTCTCTTCAAAAATCTTCAAACAATGGCTGAGCCTTTTCGATAAATATTTTTCTCGCTCTGCCATTGAATTTATTATTATTTTTTTGTTTTAGAAAACCTATAATACTCGAATTGAAATCAATAAATGTCATCAGGTTAATAGATAGTTAACAAGATTTTCAGGAAAGATACATCAAAGATTGGATTTTTTTTTTCTTTAAATAGAATGTTGGTATTTCACCATCATCACATAAATCAATTGATAATAAAGAATTATCACCAACTCGGTAAGACTTTAAATTTAGAATATATTTTAAAAAACAAAAAAAGAAATTTTATTTCTTAAAAATCAAAGGAATTATCGATCATTTCCAACAAGTCCTAATCATCTTCCATCAAATTCATATTCAACATCACGATATTTTTCATTTCATCATCATAATCCATTTCTTTTTCAACATCGACCATCACCATCAGTACCAACAAATCCACCATCGGATGAAATCGATGAATCTGATTATGATGATAATAGTTCAATATTATCAATAGAAACAAAACCAAAACCATCATCGTCACTTATAAAACATTCAATTGAAAATATTTTATCAAATAAAGTAACAATAAAAAATAAACGACCATTGTCATTATCTTCGAATTGTATGTTAAATTATTTCAAATCATTTATTTTCTTTTTTTTTTTTTTGTTTTTATCTTATACTTATTTTTAGCATCACATGATGAACAAACAACTAACAAACGTCAAAAATTTATTGCATGTTAATATGAACATATATCATTGTCATCTTGTTTGTTTGTTCTTTTTTTCTTCTTTCTTGATTTCATTCTTCTCTATAACGTACATTCTCTTTTGTGTTTCGAAAACAGTATAAAGAATAAAATGGGAAACAAATATATACATATATATTTTTTCTTTAGTTCCTATTCAATAAAAAAAAAAAAATGCTGGTTAATTGACATTATTAGCATCGGTTTTTTTTTCTCTCTCGCTCTCTCGAGTCTCACGCAAATGACAAATAACATTGTAGAGGAGGAGTGCTCTCCAATTAAGGTATACCTTAGTGTGAGTGGCACCTGAATGTATATATGTGTCGATGTTGATCGCAATCAGTACTCTGATGACGTGATAGTGAGGCAACTAACTGCTTGAGACAATTAGACGAACTATGGATATTGGAAAAGACCACTTGCTGATCAAGTGTCAACGAAGATAGACATGCACGACACAGTTACATTGCATTTTTTTTTCTCTCGATTTTTGATTATCAGATCGATCAATGAATGATCGGTAATAATTGTAATGAATATAAAAAATAGTGTTTCATTAAACTGTGTTGAGTTCAATTAATGAACATTCGGTATTTGAAAAAATGTTAATATAAATTTTGAATTTTTATTTGTGTTATATTTTAACAGATCCAAGAAAAAAAAACAATTGTGAAAAATTGATTGAATATTTTATTGATAGAAAGCGAAGTCTTCTTTTTTTTTTGCCAATATCTGTAGTGATCATTAAGTATTAAAATATAAAAATGTATGTACTGTTAGTAAAGAAAAGTGTATGATATCTAATATAAGTTACGATAAATTTTGATTCGATTGCTAAAATAAAATGAACCAATCCTATTTCTAGTCGAAATTGTGTTTGGAAAAAGAGGATGTATACTTCACCACTGAAATGAACATAACTAAAACAGAGGCCACCGATATGAAGATAACTAAGTGTCTTTCGATCGTCTGTGTTTCTGAGTTTCGTTTCGGCGATCATTCTTTACGTTCACTTTTTCTGAATATTTATCACATATATATATGTGCAGGTATCATCTCAGAGTATCGCTTATAGCTTCGGTCATCGAATTGAAGATCATTGAAAACAGACATTGCCGATAGTTACATTGTCGAGCAACAGACTGAGCAAATCTTTTTTGTATCGTTTCAAATTAGTGGTGGAATTAGAAAAAAAATTGTAGCGAAGCTCAGCGTTCATTTAAAGCTAAAAAGCAGATATTTTCTTCGTCAATACTATAGGATCGTTTCATTTGTAGAGAAAATTTAAAGATTTCTAAAGGAAGCTCAGCCACTATTTCAACTGTTAGATTTTATCATACATTTACATACGAAAATTCAAATTCTATATTGTTGTCATGTTTCTAACAAGAAACGATTAAGAATCTTTTCTTGCTTTCAGTACCATTGATTGAAAAATTTTTTTTTTTTTGATATAATAAATTTATTAAAAGAATGTTTAACTCGTACAATAAAAAGCTAAGTAGATGAATATTTTAAAAATTTAGGCTACAAATTTTCTTTTTTTTTTTATCGTTCTCACTCGATTCTCACCATTACAAAAGGAAAAATATTCAATATAAAAAAAAATCTCTAAATTAAATATTATTTCTTCTTTTCTTTCATACTAAAAATGAAAAGTAAAACTTCAATAAAGATGACGATAAATATGTGTATACAAGAAAGGAAAAAAAAGGGAGCGTATGTGTAGAATTAGAAAATAAAATAAAAATACAGAATAAAAGACAAAGAAAAAAAAAATAAGAATAATATATGTCTCTTCTTTTTGAACTTTGTGAAGAAAACAAATGGTATCACTGATTAACTTCGTTATTTGAAAGACAATCATAGACATTTAACTAAAATTTCGAAAACAAAAAAAAAAAAAATAAAAATATCAATTTTATCTCTTGTTTAAATTTTAATTAATAATAAATCTTACTGTTTCTTTACACAGTAATAAGACCACGTGGATGAGAAAATGATACTGAAGTAACAGAACTTTTTTCTGGTGCACCCATTGTAAATGTACGTCGAATACCCATAACTTTATCAGAATCAATAAATAATGAATTATTTTTAATAGCTAAATCTTGTTCTAATGTTGATTTAGTACGTAATAAATGTTGTACAGCATTTTCTTCTTGACGTAATTTACCATGAAGATCAGCAATACCTGCATGTAAATCATGAACTTCTTGGATTAATCTAAATATTAAAATAGAATAAAAAAGAAAAAAATTTTGAATTAAAATTTTTTTTTGTGTAAGTAACCTATGCATAGCAGGGTCGCGGCATGCTTCAACATTTGGTCGTCTAATACGTGTTTCAAGACGTGTTTGAGCAACTTGTAAAAATGCTTCTTTATCAGCAATCGTTTTTTTCAAAAATTCAATATTTTGTTCAACATCAAAGATTTCTTGAAGAATCTAAAATAATAAATATATTTCAACAAAAATCGTCTTTTTTTTTTTTTGAAATAATAATTCAATATAAACCTTTTCAAGATGAGATTGAATTTTATTTTTCGCTACTTGTTCTTCTTGTACACGATTTTCAAGTGAAACATTAACATGATTCCATTGTGACCACATATCATTATTACTTGTTGCCATAAGTTGATTACCAGCATTAAGTAATTCATCCGATTGAGACATTTCACTAAGTGCTCGACGGATATTTTCTTCTGTATATCGCATCCATGTTTCAGGTACCGATACACTATTAAAAAAAATATATATATAATCAAGTTCTACAATTCATTCGCTTGTCTCATATTAAATAGTACTTCATAGTTAGAATAATTTGATACTATAAAATATTTCTTTTAATGGAGGATATAGAAAATTATTTTCTTGGACTCAATTATTATATCTAGAGCTTTTTAACTCCCTGACCTGTTTTTTGGATGATTTCATATAATCACTTTTTAAAAAATTGAAAAGTAGGCATACATGTGAATTTAAACCTTCGGGTTCGGTTTAGATCAGGGGAACCATCAGCCCGATCTGATTCATCCATATAATATTGGCATATGTGTGATGATGTAATATTATTTTCCCTAGTATAATTCGAAACATACAATGCCGTCACAAGCTCATAATTTTGTGGAAGTGCAGGTGCATGTGAATCATCCTTTTCCACCTATGCCCTTTTTAATGATTTATTTCTTTGTTTTAATTTACTATTTTGTACAAGAACTTGTTATTAGACTATCTTCATGAAAATAGATTACGTATATAACTGAAATTAGAATGATACATTATCATAAGGTTATAGAACTTACATTAGTGGATTTAGAAAAATAGAAATATCAGTCAGCCTGGTTTACCCGGAAGGCCAGACCGAAAAAAAGTAGTCTGCTGGTAGCTATGGTTTAGAATGCAGTCATTTTCAGTTAGTCAATAAAAGAAAATGGAAGTTAGCTAATAGAATATATTACAGCATTGGCTATGATAAATCTACATACAGTGAAATATCTGATCCAAAAATCGATAGGCTATAGGCATCATAAAAGCGAATCCTCAAACTTGACCGAACTCTATGCTGCTCTCATGGTTACTCAAGAATCACTTGGATAATCATGTAAATACTCAGCACTATCATCATCATCATTTAAATAGTTCTCAAACCATTTGGTCCGAAAGCAAAACCAGAGTTCGGTTTCGGCGCATACCTATTGGAAAAGTAATATAACTTCAACAAATTTTCCCAATTGCTATATACTTCTAGATGAGCACTGAATACAGCTAATCGCTTGTGAATATAAAAACTGATAATCATACAAAAATTTCATTACAGCAAAGATGAAATCAATCAATGAAAGGAATAAAAGATTCTACTAATAATTGTATCATTCGTTTCTATTTTCAAATATTAAACTATATAAGATAGATATACTAATGAGTTGAAACTTACGTGTTATCCACATTTTCAATGCCTTCATAAAAGTTAATACCGCGTGATGTTGTTTTAATATGATGAGCAGCTGAATCAAGTACACGAGCACGAAATTTATCTTGTGCATCAAGTTCTAATTCATGTAATGAAGCACGATTAAGACTTAAATATAACATCATAGATGATATTTAATCGATTATGATGAAGAATACATACGCATTTTGTGTATTAAGACGTTCAAGCATTTGTCGAAGTTTTTGTTGTGATAATTTAATTGTATCAACTTCCTATAGAAATTCTATTTTTTTCTTTTTTATTTTATAATTATGAAAACTTACTCGAATAAGTTCTCGTTCAACATTATCATGTACAAGATCAATACCTAAAATAAATAATTTGTTATTGTTTCGTTTTTTAATAGATTAAATTTTAAAAAACCTTGACGTTTTTCACGTTCATATAAATTTTCTTGTGCTATACGTAATGGTTTTTCTGTTTCCGATAATTGTCGTTCAACTTCACGTCGTTTAAATTCAACATCATTTATTTTACGTTTCATTTTATCTTTTGTTTTTTCTAATTCATTTTTCCAATATTCAATATCATTTATACGTTCACCTAAACGTTTTGATGATTCAGCATTATTTTTAAATGATTGTTCATCTTTTTCACGTGCTAAACGTATGGCATCAGAACGTAAACGTTCAGCTGCCGAACGAATTTTATCCGATGCTAAATAATTTGTCATTTGAGCATTATACCAATCTTTTGGTGTATAACGTGTATAGAGTGCTTGACGAGCTGATGGAAATATTGGTGGTACTTTAACATTATCAATATTATTTAAATAATTTGATGAACTAAATGGTGCAGCTGTTGAAATATTTAATGATTGTGTTGGTTCAACACGTGCTGATCGATAATATGTCGATGGACGCCATGGAAGAGAAAGTGATCGAGTAAGTAAACCCGAATATGGTGGAGCAGATGATGTTCGAGTATCAAATGTACCAATAGATGGTAGATAAGTACTTTGATGTGGTCGACGACCCATATGAGTATATTGTGCCGTTGATGTTGAACCCATAAAATCCATGTTTAAAATATCGGATGAATGGAAATTAACTATAAAAAGAATTTCTTTATCTTTGTTTTTTTTAAATCAATAAAATATTTTATTTAAAAATAATTATATGTGTTCTAGTTGAATATTTTATTTATATATTATAAGAAAATTTAGATATTTTATTGATGTGTTTTATATTAGAATACTTGCGTATATATTATATATATATATATATATATACGTTTGATCGACACAGCACACCACACAGCAGAATAAAATACAGGAGTGATTGAATGACAAAAAGAAACCCTAGTCAAAATGTGAAGAATTTTTCTCTCTCTTGCTCTCTGTCTACCTCCTTTCTTCTTTTGCTTTTTCATTGTTGTTGTGTTACCTGTAAGCATGTATACGTTCGCGTTGTCAACTGATTTCAATCATGGCTGACGACCATGGCTGCTCCTACTACTGATGTTGCTATTGTTGTTACTGTTGATCCTCGTTGTCACAAGAAACATCTTATAATATGCTATTTTTTTCTTTTTCTAACAGTAAAATATGAAAAAAAAAGAAGAATAACAATGAAATTTTTTGTACTGTTCTTTCAATGACGATTATTCCAACCATGAATACAACACAGTACCTCGAACATATTTATTCAATAATGAAAATCAATCAAAAATAAAAGAAAAGACCGAAACAAAAAAAAATTCATTTCCGATTCAGTAGTTTCTATTTTTTTTTCTTGCAAAGCAACGGCCAATGAAAAAGATATTGAGAAGAAAATAATTTATTAATATAAAGCCTTGCATTGATCGTAAATCCCTTTTTTTTTCCTTTTTATTTTTCAAATTGAAATGAAACGATTTCTCGTCGAACACAAAAAAGCAGCATACTTACACGAACAAATAACTCACTTGAAACGCAATGGCGACGCGTGAGTAAAGTGCTTTGATGCTGTCAGTGAAACATAACAATTAGGTATCAAATACAACGCACAAAATTATTTTGTATTAAACAGAAAAATATCATATGTTTGCTTGTTTACATAAGAAAAAAACCCTAATAATA
>CAJNOL010005082.1:0-12794 GCA_905250125.1 Rotaria sordida
TATCTTGTGCAGAATTTTGCGCTCTTTCTAATGATGCCCTTGGAAAAAAATTTATGTGCATTTTTGATAGGGAAACAGAGATTTTTTTACATGTCCTTTGGCAAAAAGAATCTTGAATGCCTTCTCACAATTGCGAAATATCGGAAAGTCTTTTTTGAAAATATATGTGAGTGGTGCAGTTTTTGATGCTCTATTTAATGGTGTACTTTAAATTGAATTTCAATATATTGAAGAGGCGAAAACTCATTTTTGTCGAGCTTCATAACAATAGTTTTGATATTGAACTTTTCTACCACATAACTCCCTAATTGTCACCAATCTTTCTTTCCCAACATATAGTTTAGAATCTCCTCTTTTGAGTGGATCCCGAACAAAAATTGTTTGTGCTGACAAAGTTAGTATTAATTCAATATTTTTATATCGGGGGGGGGGGGGGGGGGGGTCTATAATTATGAGACAGGGGTGACTCGGGAGTTTTTGAGTTTATTCATTAATGCTAATTGATCGAATTCAAACGAATATAGTATATAATAGACTACTACTATGTGTCTATGCATATGACATTAGATTGGAAATGAAATCTCCTTTAGTTGGATAAATCTTTATTTTTCTCAAAACTCAAAGAGGGAGTCTATAATTTTGGGACACCCTGTATCTTTATATGATTTGTTAAATACATCTCAATACTTATCGTTTCAAATCAGATTTTAAACTATTTTTAGATTTTCAATCTAATTTATAATTTAAATTCATTATCAAGAAAGAAAGAAATACGATGAAATATGACGTATTCAAGATCAAAATTCCCTTATGCATATTTGTTTTCTTTTCATTTATATTATATATTCTAATTTATTTTAATCTTTCTGAGATTTTTTTTTCTTAGAAATTATTTACTCTATTAAAAAAACGACCTTGTTCTGATATTGATATATGAATTGGTTTTTTTAAAGATTTCTTTGATAAAAATGCTGAAAAATTTTTTCTAAATATTACCTAGACTCTAAAAATATAAGGTAATCTTACCGAACCCTCCAAAAAGGTTTCGTAGATGTCCAAAAGCTTCCAAATGCGCCGAAAGTTTTAAAAACACGATTGTTAAAATCTACGAAACCTTAAAAGGATCTGATCGCGGGCACACGGTCCGAACTGTCTGCTACAAAACCTTTCTTAAGTTCTGTACAGCGAAAAAAAGTTTCGTATTTTCTAACGAAACCTTTATAGTTTCCTACTAAACCTGTTGGTTTCGTATAAAACCATAGTGCGGAACTATAAGTGTCCGTAGGAAACTATACAGGTTTCGTAAGAAAATACGAAACTTTTTTTCGCTGTACGGAACTTAAAATAGCTTTCGTAGCAGATAGTTCGGACCGTGTGCCCGCGGTCAGATCCTTTTAAGGTTTCGTAGATTTTAACAATCGTGTTTTTAAACCTTTCGGCGCATTTGGAAGCTTTTAGACATCTACGAAACTTTTTTGGAGGGTTCGGTAAGATTACGTTATTTTTTTAGAGTGTACGCAATATCAGTGTTTGGCAATATCGATGTAAATGATAATAACAAATACGTAAGTGGGTGGATTTTTGTCGTGTTGATAAAAGTAAAAATAAAAGATCTACGTTAAGGGTTGATTATATTAATCTCTATAAAGAGAGAAATAAATTTTTTGTTCAATGAAATTTTTTACTGATAAAACTAAATGAGAAATCGACTAAAGTTTTATTTAGTTGTTGGAATCAGATGAAATATTCTATTAAAGAAAAACTATGTAAGCTAATTATTATAAAACCACGGATGGTTAATAATTTTCTCAATAGAATAAGTTTTAAAAGATTGATGAAATTGTTGAGCAAATAAAAGAGCTTGAAATGAATGATGATAATAACAAGAAGGACAATTAATAAAAATATTTCGAAGTGATTCATGTAAATTTTCTGGTTACATAACATTTAATTCTGATTGTTGATGAATAAATTTCATAATTGAAAAATCAATAAATCTAATTGGATGTTGATTATCATTATCCATTAAAAAAATATTTCCGGAATTAAGATCAAGATGTATAATTGACATATTTCTTAATTTAATTATAGCAATTAATATTGAATATATTAAATATTTAGCTATTTCAATCGTTATAGGGTGAATCCATGGAGATCCATCCACTTTTTGGAAAGGTATTTTTTTTCGATTTTTTTTCAGTCGAAACTTCCGGTATGCTCTAGAAAACACTTTTGATGAAAAAAATATGACCCTCCTAGCGGAAAATATCGAGTTCTGGTTGATTTTTTCGGAACGACTATAGTATATTGTCAGACATAGGAAAAACGTCAGGAAAACACCTAAAACTTTTCTGAAATATCTTTTTCAGAATTTTATCATGCTGAAAAATATGAAAGGTGCCTAGAAACACTTTTGCTGGAAAAAAGTTAGACCATTCCTATTGAAAGTCTTGAGTTCTGAGTCATTTCTTGTGAAAATAACGATAACTGTCGTTTGTCATGTTGAGTGACACTAATTTATTTGAAGGATTTTCGTTTCTTTCTCAAAGAAACGACCTTGATCATGCTTTGCTCTCAGGATGGTGTCAAACTAATGACTTCGCCCACATAACTCGAGAGAAACTGCATCAGATCGTCTCACAGAAGTGAGACCACAGAATCAAAAGGGACAACATACTACCGAATGATAAATTTTTGATCTCGTTGTAAGGACATCTTTAAATGTGAAGTCTTATGTACAAATATCGTGACTTCGGACGAATAAGATTACGAGATGAATCATCGGACATTGGAAAGGGTCGATTACCAGCTAGTACTTTTCCTGATTTTATTTAAAAAAATTGTATCTCAATGCCCAAACGAAAGTGTTGCGAACCTCCGACAAAACATGCAAACTCTACTCGTGTACCCAAGGGAGTAGTGTCTGTATCGCCACATCTATCGATGTTTTTGATTTCTCGATATGACGCGACTAACGACCGAATACGCTGGTTATGTCCAAGATGTCATGCATTTGAATGGAAGGAAATGATGACTCGTCAGTCAATAGAATTAAGCGATAATGAGAGCCCGAGTAAAGATGAAGCCATGGCAGAAGACTCTTCTGTTCATGACGATGAAAATGATGATGCTGTCAATGTTGAATTTAATGATCTGAATGAGGAAGAAGAATAGAATCCTCTAATGGATAGTGGCATCATAGCTGAGTCGAAAGACGATGATGATAATCTGTCATGTATAGATGATGAAACGGCTGATCATGAATTGATGGATGAAGAGACAGGCCATGTTTCATATGAACTCGAGTACCAGAAAGATAAAGTAATGGAACAATTGTCGACCATCTTCAAATTATTAAACATAGATTCCATTCATGACAAGTAAGTTCATAAATTTTTTCCGAATATTCTCGAACGACTCTTATGTTTAGATCAGTAGTATCATCCATTCGAGCTAAAGTTGATGAAGTGTATAGAAAATTTCATCGATTATATGATATATTGGATGAAAAACCTCAAGTTTCATATGATCCAAATCCTCATGGACTCAGAATATCTGAATCAAACGAGCTTTTGGATGGTCTAAAAAAATTATTCGTCGAGAGTGATGCCGATGAACAAGTTCGTCTAATGACAATTGCTCCTAAAGAATGGGATAGACAAAAAAAATCGAAAAATGGTGCGTATTCTATCCTCATTTCTTTCCATTTCTTCGCATTTCTTCAGTCATATGTCACTAAAAACTTCTTCCATTTGTCAGGTTCCAATCAAAGCCAAATCAGGCTCGACGATCGCTCGTTCTTCGAAAAAATAAAGGAATGTTAGCTTATCCACAATGTTTACGAGGCAATATTCCTTTATCTGATGCAACGATTGATTCTGTGGCCAAGTTTTATTGTGAAGATGGAATCAGTCGAACCTCATCCAACTCCAAAGACACGATTAAAATCAACGGACAACCTGAGGCAGTTCGGTTTTTGGAAATGACCGTCTTGGATGCCTAACAGATATTCAACGAACGATTTCCTGGAATTGTCGCAAGATCGACCTTTACTGCTCTTCGACCACGAGAAGTAAAAATTGCAACGCCACATGACACATGCATGTATATTATTCATGAGAACATGGATCTGTTACTGAAGATTTGTGTTGATTGTATATTGATTCGATTGTATCGTATTTTCATCATAGGCGTGGAACACGCTAAGGTTGATGAGTTTATAAAAATACGTGTTTTCCTTTGTTTACATCTTGTTCTTTTCAGTGTATAATTAATATCAGATTGAATATCATTTTCATAATCACTTATTGTACGACCACGTTTCTCACCTTGATCATTTTTGTTAGTTGATGGTAACAATGGATATTCTTCATTTGCCTTTTTTAAAAAACTTAATTCAACATCACATCTGTCTTCTATTGTTGTTTTGTTCAGTTGTATTTTTTCTTTTGTTTTCAGGTTCTTGTTTATCATATTAATTTTCACTAATTAATTAAATTGAGAAGTATAATTATTGTATACGATGAGTCACGTGTTCATACACGTGTCACTTATATGTGAACTAACGCAACGGCAACGTAAAGAAGAAAAGAAAAGAAAAAACGTCTTACTAGTATATAATATAGAATGAAAGTGAAAAATCGAAAATACCTGAATGTCGATGTCATATAAAATACGATTTTAAAATATTGTTTACGGCTATAAATGTAACGGCAATAATTCCATAAATCTTGTTTAAGGGAATAAATCCAACGGGAGTATTTCAGCAAATGCAATAGAATACACCTATAAAGATATTTCTTTTTGCCTAGTTGAGTCTTTTATTTGCATTAATAATGTAGATCAATGCGATCAATCGTGCAAGCCATTGACTCTTTGGGTTTTTTTATAGACATTAGAAAGAGGAGTAGCTATTAGAATATATCAATAAAATCATAAAGATTAGTTTAGGGTATCTTTTTTTACTGGCTACAAAAATAGCTGTTGTAAAAAAGCATGATATAAAAGAGAGGATACAACTATAAATGGAAAGCATACAAAAATATTACTCTCTTCGAACGATTCAAACCATATATTTTCGTACTATTATTGCAGCATAAATACTATCCGATGCGTAGTCATCCAGAATCAGATACTATCGAGAAAAATGAAAATAGTATTAAACTGGAACTAAATGAAATTGCAGACGCGAAGTATCAAAAAAAGTAATTTATTCTATACTTGTATGTATTTTTGAGTGTTTACAGAGTGATTCCTCCAGAAAAAGAGAAGTCTATTGAAACAAACTTTTGGCAACGATTTTGTACTAAACTGCAAAACAACAGATCTTCTGAAGCAGTGAGCATTCAAAGTTTGGTAAATGAAAATTATCTCATTCTTTCACTGAACAACACTTCTATTTATATTTCAGTTTCGATATGCTACTTTCATCGACTTATTTTACATGATGTTAGCAACCATTGCTGCTTTAGCTCTTGGTTTAACTACTCCTTTATCGTTGGTTGTTTTTGGTGACACTATCGATTCATTTACTGATCATACAACTGAACTGTGCTCCCTTAATTTCACTTTTCTCAGTAATGAATACTGTCCACGAGACATGATTTTGACGTCCACTAATTTTCATACATTAATGCAGTAAGAATATTCTCTTTAGCACTGGATGACATATATGAATTAGAAAGTAATTCAAACACAATGACTTCTAAAATAATTCGGTTTCTATTACTTTTTATCGGCGCTTTCTGTAGGACCTATCAGGATCTACACACAGCAAATTGAGATGCCACGGAAAGCAGAGACGGAGCCAATCTAAATTTTTGACGACTAAACATTATGTACGAGATACTAGTAAGACCAACAGAAGGTTTGAATAAATTTACATAATACAAGTAGAAAGTAAATAAGATAGACCAGTAATGGTCGATCTGAAAACCGTACCGACACCAGATTGAACCACCCGATAACCAGTATCGGGTTCATCTCTGACGGAAATACGCACTCAGATACAAAGTAGGATAAGAGTGTGTCAATACCAAACATAACTCGAATCTGATATACTCTTAAAGTCTTCACGTATCTCTGGCAAGCAGACTCTATTAGATGGTGATAGATTCCTGCAGGGTCGAAATATTACAAAATGGGAACTCCAAGCAAATTAGAAATTATCATCACGAATATCTAAATTCCTTGCAGTATCACGGAAACGCTCTCGCACCACATCTCGGTGCCAGCACAGCCACCCAAAGTACATCACTCCTACACAAAGCACAATGAAGGTTTCTACCCTCATTCAAGCAATATTTTCCACACAACTCCTTAGTTCCTTCTAAGGATTTGGCTAGTGGAAAATCTCTGACACGAGGTACTGAGCTCCCATAAATATTTCCTAAACGACCCGACACAAATGTCGTCATTGCTGTTGATGTGCAGCCCCAAATCAATCCAGAGCCTATAGAAACGATCAATGGAGGCATTGAGACAAATTAGCTGAGAGTTCCTCAATACTTCATCACTATCTTCAAGTGATCAAGCATCATTTCTTTAAGAAACTGAGATATCATAATTATGCGATGTCAACCACGCTCTCTGACATCGAATGTAGGAAACAACTAAAAGCTAAAGAATTGAAACAATTTAGTGAACAGTTGTCAATTCATGATTTCTTACGCTCACTCAACGACAGAGAGTGATTGAAGCAATCATGATGACAATACCTCGGTTTCTTAGGGAAGTGAGACTTAGTCCCTTGAAGATAGTGGTAAGTTATTCTGCGATGCTCAACAGAATTGCGTTAGTCTCTCAATTCCCTACCAGTGAGTACCAATCAGCGAACAAGTATCGCGGTATGTGAACGAAATCAGTTGCATCACCGATCAAGAAAAGTGCCCCCTGAGGAATCGTCATTGAGCATAAATGAGAAGTGTCGACACCATGAACAGAAATTATTGGGGGAATATTATGAATTGATCACGACTTTCTTGAAACAGTGAGGACATCTAGTAGAACGCATCGCACGACCGACATATCTTTAAAAAAAATTGGATGGAGTTCGTTCTATTAACATTGTCTCCATACCTCATCATTTTCTTCCAG
This sequence comes from Rotaria sordida, assembly GCA_905250125.1. Lineage (NCBI taxonomy): Eukaryota > Metazoa > Rotifera > Eurotatoria > Philodinida > Philodinidae > Rotaria > Rotaria sordida. The sequence continues at coordinate 7,096 of CAJNOL010005082.1, forward strand.
TGATCTGCCATCAATTTCTGCAAAATCTTAAGATGTTCTCATCGTACCTGCGCAAGTACTGCTCTCTCGTTCTTTGATCGAAAGAAGGAAAGACTTAAGGAGTTGAAAGGATTCTGCTGACAGCACTCAATACCTTACAGTATGCCTAGTAACCTAGGCTCAGTTTCTTCAGACACTCGAGGCATAAGGAAGTGACGGTATGTAACGTGGAAATAGTGGTGAATTATTGAGGACCTGCTAGAAAATTGTCTCAGTTCATCAGTTCTTATCTGAGATTGTTCAAACTATGTATGGTCATTACGAAGTATGTGCTCCTACGACAGTTGGTTGATTTTATTAGGATTCTAGGTTTTATCATGGATATTATTGCTAATTCCATCGCGAGGTTATTATTGAAGGACCGATTCCTTGCGGAGAAATGTAAGAAAACTGGGAGTGTAGTTTTTGAACGAATGATGTGTGTTGTTTGGATTAGTTCGCACAACCTACTAGGAGCTATGATGGATTTGTCATGTTTCCTAGTATTGATCCTTCGATCCCTCCAGGAAAATGTTGCTTAAAAAGTGATATATCTCTGGGAAGTTGTGAATTGCTATTTTTAATTTTTTGAACAACGCTCTTGACCAAAGGAAATGATTATTTCATTTAGATTGTGCAGTTTTAATGAATCAAATATTACTACCGTCAATTATGATCTGAAAAGTCGAACAAAAAATCAGATAATATATGCAATAATAATTGGTTGTATTAGTCTTTTTTGTAGTTATATTCGAGTAACATTTATGACAATATCAGCAGAAAGACAAACTCGAACTATTCGACAGAACTTATTTCAATCGATCCTTACAAAAGATGTTGTTTACTTTGATATGCATACGACTGGTGAACTTAATTTACAATTAACAGATAATATCCATAAGATTCGTGATGGTATTGACGATAAACTTGGTTCAGTAGTAGAACTTATTTCTACTTGCACGGGTGCTCTTATCATTGGTAAGTTTTTCTTTTAGAGAGAACTTGTACGAATCTACTTCTGATACAGGTTTTGTAAAAGGATGGAAATTAACATTAGTTGTATTATCATGTTCACCAATAATCATTGCATCCTTTATCGTCGCATCCAAAGTAAGATTCTCTTGCGATATTAATTGTTATCATTACAAATACCTAAATCTGTTTTTGTTTGTAGATTACAACTAGATTGACTATGAATGAAATAAACGCTTATGGAAAATCCGCAGCAGTAGCTGAAGAAGTGATTAGTTCAGTTCGTACTGTTTTGTCATACAATGGACAAGAACATGAAATACAACGGTTGGTATGACATCGTTAATATTTTGATTTAAAAATCTATCTCTAATTTATAGATATGAAAGATATTTAGATGATGCTAAAAAAAGTGGCATCAAAAGACATACAGTCAATGGCATCAACGTAGCCATATGTTATTTGCTCATTTATTGGGTATATGCTTTAGGTATTCCTTCTGATGCCTTTTATCCTTGTATCTTTGTATCTTTATTTTCTACGCAAGGGTTTTGGTATGGAGCACAATTAATTTGGAAAGAAAACTACACTATTGGCAATGTCTATACGGTATGTATAGAGAAATGTATGAAATTTATTGATGAAACTCGTGATTATGAATTTTGTTGCATACAAAATAGTTCGTCATAAATCTTTAAAACACTAATAAATATTGTTAGTATTGTTTCAAAAATATTTCTATTTTTGAATTTTGAAGTCTACAGTTATTTAATTATATTGTTTGACAGGTGTTGATTTTTCCTTGACAAGTGAGAGTATTAAATTTCTGGTATGAAAAAGAGAAGAATCATCTAAATTTATTTTTGATGTTTCTGCTGATTCAAATTAGTATCTAATGAAGGTAATCAAATAAGAAAAAATGCTCTCTGAAAATAATGAATGGGATTAATACACGAAATATTACCCTCTTATTATTTCATTTCATCAAATTATCTTGAGATTTGGGCAGAAAAAGTTCAACCTCACGATTAGTTCTACGAATGAACCGTCATTTAGACAGATTTCGTTCTGAGCATCATCTCCTCATTTGCTTTTGAATGATCACTTTTCTCAATATTTTGCTGTTTATTTGTTTCATCTGAAGATGCATTTCAAGAGAAAAAATATTATATTAGCAAATGCAAGCATGTTTACGCGTTCGTTACAATGTTTTACTCTTCTTAGACGTGAAAAAGTGCTCTTTTTAACATGACTGATAATATGAGTTTTGAAATCATTGATATCGAACACATCTTGTAGGTTTTTATGACTGTTGTCATTGGTATTTTTCGTATACAACGAGCCACTTCATTTGTTCAAGCCTTAAGTCGAGCTCGAGCTGCTGCTTATATTGTATGGAAAATTATTGATGAAGTAAATTTACTTTGTTCTTGTATTATGTACAGACATATATCATCTTGTCTTGTGTTTCTTAATTATTTTATAGCCATCGAATATAAACAACTATTTAGAAACAGGTCTCGAAAAAGATGATCTCATTGGTGATATTCATTTTTCAAATATTCATTTTTCTTATCCATCACGACCTGATATTCCTATTCTCAAGGGACTGTCATTCGATGTTAAGCGTGGTCAAACTGTTGCACTTGTTGGTTTATCTGGTTCAGGAAAATCAACATGTATACAATTATTACAACGATTCTATGATCCTTCTTCTGGTTCAATTTTAATTGATGGAAAACAAATCAATGAATACAATCTCAAATGGTTAAGACAACATATTGGTGTTGTTAGTCAAGAACCAGTTTTATTTCATACAACTATACGTCAAAATATCTTATTGGGTAGTGATTCAGCTACTGATGAAGAAATGTATCAAGCAGCTAAAATGGCTAATGCACATGCTTTTATCATGACTTTACCCGATGTAAGTCAAAGATTTATTGTACTCCTTTTACTTTCTGTAGTCTTGTATGATATTCTACATAGAAATATGAGACTAAAATAGGTGAACGTGGCGCTACGTTATCAGGTGGACAAAAACAAAGAATTGGTAAATGAGATTAATTGCTTGCATACGATATGATGTTTGTTTTTCTCTTTGTATTTTGCAGCTATTGCTCGAGCACTTATTCGCGATCCCAAAATTTTACTTCTTGATGAAGGTTAAATTTTATTTCTTTCTATTCAACTATACTATTCATATTCTTCTGTTCTATAGCTACTAGTGCCCTTGACAATGAAAGTGAAAAAATTGTACAAGAAGCTTTAGATCGTGCTGCTCAAAGTATGACATTCATGATTCAATAAAACTATTACTAAATCATTGTGTTTTGTTTGTTGAACAGGTCGAACAACATTAGTGATTGCACATCGTCTGTCAACAATTCGTTATGCTGATAAAATTATTGTCATGCAACAAGGAGAAATAGTTGAAGAAGGTAATCATGAGTCATTAATGCAAATTAAAAGTGTATACTACGGACTTGTTCAACAGCAAAGCTTACGACAAGCCGAAGAAGAAGAAGAAGAAGAAGAAGAATTTGAACAAAAAAAAGCAGCAGAAATGTTCCTTTTTGATCAAACTAGTTCAGATTATTTCGATATTCGAAGAAATCATGGCTCAACAATAGTTAGCATTAGTCCATCAATATTTTCTTTATTATATAGAAACAGAAACTATACAGTAAGTGAAGAAGACAATGAAGTAAGTAAAAAGACAAAGGTAATATAAAACAGAAAGCAAAGCAGTTGAATATATGAAATGAAGAATGATAATAATAGGAAAAAAAGGTAAACATCATATTGGCTATATTACGAATGAACAAACCGGAATGGATGCTAATGGCGATCGGATGCGTCACAGCTTTGTTCAATGGAGCACAAGAGCCTATGTTTGCTATTATTCAAACGAAAATGACGACAGTAAATAATTATTTACAATAGAGAAATAATATTTACTTTTGAGAGTTGGATTTTATTTGAAAGGTTTTTCAAGAATGTGATAAAACTATTCAAAACCAACAAATTCTTCTGTATGTTCTTCTGTTTCTTGGCTTTGGAATTCTTATCTTTGGAGTTCAATCAGTTCAAGTATAGGATATGATGAGTTATATTATGACATTTTGTTTACAATTTCATTTCAGAGCTATCTGTTTGCTTGTTCTGGTGAAATTCTCACTAAACGTCTTCGTTCCAAAGCCTTTCGAGCTATTCTTCGTCAAGAATCTGCTTATTTCGATCAAGCACAACATAGTACAGGTGCATTATGCACACGTTTGGCAACCGAAGCATCAGCTGTACAAGGTGCAAGTGGCGTTCATTTTGGTATTATTTTTCAAAGTCTTCTCTCAATGATCTCTGGTATTTTTTTGGGATTTGCTTTTTCCTGGCAATTGACACTATTGATCATGGCATTTCTTCCATTTCTATTACTTGGAAGTATTTCAAGAATTCGTTTAACAGCAAGATTTGAAAGGAAAGACAACAAGATTTTAGAAAATGCTGGAAAGGTTTGAAAAATTAATTACTCAATTTTTATGTAAATGCTTGGATTTTATGATAAGTAGATGAAATCATAGACACGAGTAACTTAGCAGCGTCAATATTTTGCTAAGCAGTAGCATTCTATGTTTGAAACTAGAATAATAATGACAAATTCTTACTACCTAAAATGTGTACTCTGAGCAAAGATGTTTTTGTCTCTCAAATATTAGATAGACGTCGTAAGAGAAAATTCGATGATTTACTGTTTCGAATTCTTGTTGTGGAAGCCATGAGACATGTTCTTCTAATGAGTAATGAACACCTTCGCTGTGTAAGTCTTTCTTTCACAGTAAAAAGTTCATCAATATGCATTCAAATTTGTTGAAAGAAACGTCTAATCTTAAGAAACTCTCGCATTAATCTATGACAAAGAAAATTGGTAACGTTGCTAATTGAGCAACAGTGTTAAAACACGAATGTGCAAAATAGTGGAGAAAAAAATGTATGAAAAGTAAAACAGCGAATACGTCTAATGGTGAAAACAAATACAGAATATTTCAAGAGTGACGAGTACAACGTAAAATACGATAAACTGACGAGAGAACTATTGCAACTTTTCAATCACGTTTTCTTCCAACATATGTGGTTGTATGGGATTAATTGCGCTGATTCTATACATCAGACTCTCATCGACTTGTAGTTTTCCTTCGATGCCATGTTCTAGTTTCCGATCTTTTCTTGGCAGAGGTAACTTTTTCTAGCAGTACCATTCGAACAGCATATCTCATTTATCCGAACTTTGAAGAGAATGGAACATGTACCAGATAATTTATTAATTATTTGCTTGTTAACACTACAGTTTTTATCTAATCTTTGAATCGATAACGTACGAATTTTTATTTTGTATACCACATAACTAATGCCGGATTTTTTTTCTAAAGTACTAACGACCATTTTTTGCATAACTTTTTGTCACTTTGAGCTGTCGAGCTGCGGTTTTCACCTTCCAATAGAGTAAGGGGAGGAACATTTTACATATATGAGATTCATTCAGGTCGTGACTTTTTATCATGATCTTATCGAGACTGAAGAATTTTTCGATGTCGCATTCCTAAAATCTTCACGATCATTTCGAATCAAATTATCCCAGATTGTAGTCCATACATTATTCTATGCAGGATATAATTTTCAGAATTTTTTATTGCATTCTTGAAGAATGAGAC
>CAJNOL010005083.1:0-12794 GCA_905250125.1 Rotaria sordida
CGCCAGTGTCAGTATATGTACTGATTCAGTGAACACCAGTGTCAGTGGCATACTGTCAGTAATTCACTGTTTTCACCGAAACTGCACATCCCTAGATTTGAACTCTTCACCTTGATTTACCCTAAGAAAGTCGTTTTTCCTATAACTTGATTTCTATTGGTTACTGTCCAACCAATGGGATTTCGAGGCGAATAGAGCACAGATTCGAGTTCTCCACCCCAGAAAACCTCGAACTATCATCTCTGTGATCGAAAGATAGAGCTCTATTTGTGGATCAATTAGAGCGTGGACAAAAACAGAACCGAATTCCGATTAATTATCTTTGCAATAGCTGAGATGGCTTTCTTGTTTCCTTATGTTTTATATACCACTTTGTAGCTCGTGAAATTCTCTATCGAATGGTATATAATAGTTGGGGTTTTAGTTGACTATGATAGGAAAAGTCTTTTACGAAAGTGGGGATGGGCCGATCTTTCCATAGGGAAGGTGCAGGGAAAAATGAGTATTTTTGCAATAACTCAGGAAGGGCTCGGCCAATCCTTCTCATCTTCGAACTCGACCGAGATATTGTTAAGACTGAACTGTGTAGAAAATTTCATCGCGATCGGACTCTCCTTTCGAAAGTTATCGTGTTAACGGCCGGACACACTGACCGATTCTAGAGTGTACTCACTTTTTGAGTACACAAAAAGAAAAATATCAAGTTTTTTTTTCTTATACTTAAGTACAAGGACATTTTTTTAATCATATTTTTTAAAACTAAAACACAAGAAGTTCAACTGATTATTCTTTGATGTACCTATGCAAATTTTCTTAAATACATCTAAAATGTTTAGTGATAAAACGCAATTATTTTGTAAAATCTAGAGAGAAAAAAAGAATTAAATCTACTCTTTACACTGTTATAGAAAAGGTGTTCATTAAATCTGGAAGAGACACTTTTTCAAGTACTAAAAAGTAGATACTTCATGTGTTTTATATCGTAAAGTGTCAACTACTAAAACCAAAGAAAGTTGAATATATTGAATTTTCTCAATTTTTTTTATTGAATATTTCAAATCGATATCATTACATTATATCTTGTTATATATTCTTGTAGAAAGTTGTATAACACTTTTTTTTTTCATTAAAAAATGTATTAAGTAAAACGATTGAGATTGTGTGAAGAAAAATGAAAAAAAGGTTATCGTTTAAAAATAAATTATTTCATAAGATAATATCAAAAAAATGAATAAATCAAAATTATAATAATTTTTATAGTTGATAGATGCGCTCTGAAATTTTATTGTTTCGAAAATATTTGCATTCAAAATTATTCATATTCTCAAATAAACTTTAATACATAATTTCTTTTTTCCTAATGTTAACATGTATACAATGTATGCTATAGAGAGAGAGAGAGAGACAAATATTAATGTGCTCTTCGTTTCATGGGTACAATCACCATGTTTACCTGCTATATACATCGATTTGATCTTTTAGTAAGCATCCAAGTACATCATTTTTTCTCTCGACGAACTTACTCCTAGTCAATATTTAGAATATTTAGAATTTCAGAATGATCCAAGAATTGTTATAAGTTAAGTATCTTTTCTCATTGCTTGTACTTGGCGAGAGGTGAAAAAAACTTGATTTAAATTTTCACTAATTATATTTTTTGTATAGGTACCTAAATAAAAACATAGATAACATCTGTTGATGATATATTAATGTTTTGATAGAATGTGCATTCATGCTTGATTGAGTATACACTACTCACATACATATAGGCAAACGAACAAAATTCGCTTCCACATATTTTACTTAAACAAAAATATAGATAACATCTGTTGATGATATATTAATGTTTTGATAGAATGTGCATTCATGTGTGATCGAGTATACACTACTCATATATATATATAGGCAAACGAACAAACTTCGCTTTCACATGTTTTAATACTTACAATCATCGACACATCATTTACATAAATAAGAGATAGTAAATGGCCGACAAAGACTCAAAGCCAAAAACTGGTAATATTTATCGTTATATTTCTGTTTCAAATACTGACTTTGTTTTGTATTATTAAATTGTATCTTTCTTCTAGCTGAATGTTATGTGTCTCCACCACACGAACCTGAAATTTCAAATTGTCCACCACATGAGCCTAAGAAGTCAAATTGTCCACCACACGAGCCTAAGAAGTCAAATTGTCCACCCCACGAGCCTGAAAAGTCCAATTGTCCACCACATTCATAGTTGAACAAAAAATTTCTACTAAACTGTCATAAGAACATTCAACTAAACTCTATTTTTATTACTAAATATAGAAATATGCATTAACTATTCTATCTACTAATTTTCTATTTCTTCATTAATGTACTCATTAAATACACTTTTTTTCAAATAGTTATTCTATTCATTATACTTTACTTTTCTATATATCTTAATAAAACTAAACGAAATATTTCATTGCTTCATGATATATATTTACATAGAATAAAATTTCTTAATGTAAAGATATTTTGAGCATATTTTCAATGTTTCAACTATTGATTACAAATTTAGTTACTGAATATCACTTGGATCTATTCAAAAGTATTTATTTTAAAGAGTTGAAGCATGATTTTCTGTAAAATGAAGAAAATGTTCCAGAAAATTAGCTTCTATACTAATTCTGGACGAAACTCTGATTGCTTATTTTCATCTAAATTATTTGAATTAAAAGATTTTTCAAGTACAACATAAAATTTAATTGTTTTGAAAAACATTCCTTTTATATTTTTTCTCTTCTTTTTTTATACACATTACTCGACAAATCATTCGTATACTGGATCATTTATTTCTTGTATGTTAGTATCCTTTTAATCTTTGTCTAACATATCGATTCAGATTTGTTTGAAAATCATTAAAAAGTATTTAATACAAATCTGAGTAACATCTTGTATTATTTTAGTCAATTTACGTTATGATAATTTATTATTATATTTATCATCATGAATTAATAGTATTTTTTCTTGCAAAGTAACCATGGATCATGTTATTATTCTGTACTTCACCTGTAGAGCAGTTGAATCATACACAATGTACTCGTTTGTAATGCATAAGTTATAAGTGATCGAAAAGAAAAAGAGGCCGAAAGAAAATGTTCACATTAGACAGGTTATAATAGAGAGTGTGGGTGTAAGACTCTCGTTTGAGGGAATGTATGGTAGAACACATATTTAGTCTGCTTAACAGTTTTGAGAGCTTACACCGATTGTGTGCCAAACTTTGTAGTTGTAAAACGCATATTTTTTAATATAATAATATATTATATTTTGAGAGAGAGAAAAGAAATAATGTTTCGTTAACCAAATATATAATCATATGTTTGATTTAATTATAATTTATAATAATCAATAATAATTAATAACAATGATAATAACGATGAACTTTATCAACTGACAATGAATAATAACAATAGGGTGTGGGTATTATTATCTTCCTCACACCCACATGATCTATCATCACAATGCTTATCGAAGCCGGTACATATACAGATTCTCTCAACCTTTACGAATATCTACCTGAATAACTAGCAGAATCAGTCAAAATTAGAGACTTCCTCCGATCTAAACGAACACATTCGTTCATGTGTCTATGTACTCATTTGATTATTTCAACATGATTAACTTATAAATCATATCTTTCTTGAAGCTTAATTAGTTTTATAAATATGTATCACGGTAAATAAATTGTAATAGCACGCATAGGGAACGTACTATAAAACACGTCCGTCAAAATTCTTATTGAGATTTATTCGTTCTTTGTGTATTTATACATGTTGTAAACTATAGATTTCTGTTTTCATTCGTTCTATCATATATGTCCCTATTGTGTTGTCTGGATTTGTTCTATTACTGTCTTACTTTCTTGTATGTGATAAATACAGTGTTTTTCCAATAGTTGTATGTTATCTATTTGTATATGCCAGCTCTTCTCTAACATATGATATGTATATATAAACTTGTTATTTCTATGAAGGGCATATACAGACTGATGAAACCGAATAAAATTAGCACCATATGCGCAATAAAGTATATCAGATCTAACATAAATTTTGGTTTTTTTAAAATTTTTCATGACGCTAAATCATCCTTGTTTCGTAAGTAAAACCCGATGAATCTATACATTCTTCGGGATATGAGTACGGATTTGATCGACAGAAAAGACTCACACCCACATTCTCTGATGATTTTCTTTGTCAGAATGAAATCTAGATCATGGTAACTGTTTTACATTTTTTCTTCACTAAAACAAACATTTTATCTTATTCAATAACAAATCTTTCTCTCAAAACTAGTAACAAATCAAGCAAATATTCTTTACACAAAAACAAACACCTGTATTTCGTTGTTCTTTTCATCTCAATATAAATCACTTCATTTTGTTTATAATAAAAAAAACACTTTCAAGAATTTTAAAATGAAACAAAAGAAACTCGTTTTTTTTCTTAGATAAATGGAAGATTTCTGTGAAACACGATTGGAAATGAGTGTTGAAGTAAATAGAGCAAACCTTGGATTCATTCATCTTCATCCTGTAGACCGTGATAGTCACCTTGTTGAGATTACAAATAACAGCTATATCATGTTTCACGGCATAATTTGGCAGTAATTAGACAAAAACTAACTTATCTATATTCATCTATGAGATTTTATCTATTTTCTTAACATAGAAAAAAGAAAACGATGTTTTGAGGGTAAAGTTCTCCGTCAAGAAACATATTATTCGTGACCTTCGCTATCATATACCAATAATATGAAGCAAAAGATCATCGGTTTTTTTCTCATTACTGTTATCATCAGTTCTTTGATATCATATAATTTGTGAAGTTATTCCGGTCGAAAAATTTTTCTTCTATTAAAGCAATAACCAAAAATAATTGTATTCAATACACTTAAACTATTTATTGTAATAAATGCCCAACTGTATATATGTTGGTGAATAATACATAGGATATAATAATATCCCAGCGCATTTAAGAAAAATACCTAAGAGAAAAGAGAAGAAAACCTATCGTTGAATAGAAAGAAAAGAAAGAGAAAAAGGAAAATACATATATATAATATAACGACAAAAAGGAAATCCCCATATATAGAAGAACATGCAAAAATGATAGATGACAACAGCTGATTATATCTCTTAACAAATTACTACATATGTCATATTTCTTCTTTGTTGTTTTGTATCTTAAAAATATTTTCAAGTGTTTTGTTTTTTTCATCAAGTATTTATTTATATTATATTCTAGTATATAATATTCGATTCACAAATGATATATCTTTTGATTATATTTTCCATGGTAAATTCAATTTACGGTTCATATCACTATATTGGTTGTTATAAACAAGTATTGTATAATAATTATTTCATCAGTTCGTATATGGAACCAACATTATGTTTTCTTTTATGTGACACACCGATTATTTATATACAAGGCAGCATTTGCCGATGTTCAGGTGGTGGTCTTATGGTTCATAATCAACAGATAGATGAACTTTGTAGCATACCATGTAGAAAACCAGGTGATCGTCGAACTATAACAGTTCAAACATGTGGAGGTGCACAAACATATTCAGTTTATGCTGAAGAAAAATTTTATACTCATCATGCTCATTTATTCAACTTTCGAATTCAATTTAAATCATGTGAATTATGGAATACTTCTCATAATTATGATGCATTACAAATTAAAATTAATAAATCATATGTTAAATCTCCATTGAATAAATTAGAACGATGTGCTGCTGCATGTCTTGATCAAAATACTACGACCAAATCAATAGGTAGAAAAAAAAATATATATAAAGAACTAATAATCATCAACGAATAAACTCTAAGGAAATGTATTTCCTGACAAAAAAAAGATCTGTGATAGGATACAGATGGTTTCTGTCAGGAAAAATATTTCTTTAAAATTCATTTGATTCGATGCTGACTCTGAATGCCATACTCATTTTGACTTACAGTTGTGTCTTGTTAATGAAGAACGCTGAAAGATTTTTCTTTTTCTAGTGAAAAATCCCGTTGAAACAGAGATGTACGAATTCTGTTTCACATCGAAGGCTAACTTTTTTCGATATTTTTTACCATTTTTTAGAGACTCAAAAATTGCACAACAAATATAAAATTCACTGTGATGTATTTTAGTTTCAAATACTGTGACAGCAGATATACTGTGAATAATCAATCATTTTGACCTAGTCAATTGTGACATGGTTGACTTATTTTGAACTAGAAACATCCAGTAAACACGATTTTCGACTATTTTCTTTTTGATAGAAAGTAAATATTGACTTACTTCATTATAGTGCCTGGGAATGAGCTAACATTTTGGGTTTCAGCGTTTTAGTCTATGGCCTTGCGAATATCAATTAAAAATCTAAAATTTTTGACCAGTATCTCCATTCTCTTATGGACTCTCCCTTAAAAGCCTCTACAATGTATCATTTCAGTAGAATTTTTCTCATTGAACATCAATTGATGTTGTGCTATTTAAATTTTATTTTAATCAAATTACATAATATTCAATTAGGGTTTAGATCGAGTAACATTGATTATAAAAAAAAATATTATAAAAAGTAAAATTAATTTACCCGTGTTAAACTGTTTTTCTTTTAGTACAAAATCTGTGATTCTTCAACATCTAGTTGCTAAAAGCGTCCATTCTTGAAGAAAAGCTAAAATTCCGATTAAAATCGATTATTTTCGAACTGACAACTGATTAAAATACCTGTATTTTAATTAGATTTTCAATCTTACGGAGAGGTATCATTTGATTTTAATAATTTTTTATTCTATTTTAAATGATTATCGAAAAGAAATCAATTATAGCTAATTATGAGAGATCAATTTGAATTGATTAAAATTTGTTAATTAATTAAAATAGAATTGAAAAAGTTTACAATTGAATTAAATATATTCTTTCGAATGAAAAATCTAATTAACATCAAATTTAGATACTACCATCTTAATCACTTGTTTAGCTAAAAGTGATCGAAATTTAATTTGATTTTAATTTGTTTCGTTTTTACATGTATAACTGAGTCTCACAAATTTGTTCAATAATCTTTGATTGTATAGACATATATTGGCAACGATCTAGACCAAAATAGAAGGCCAATTTTGAAAGAGCGATATGAATTTTCGTAATATAGAAAGTCATCCCTTTTTATTTCGTGAGCAAAAGTAAAGCAAGAATTTAATTTACTGACATTTTAGTTTAGACATTGAATTACTAATTAGTAATCGTATCTTGAAACATGATATGTATCAATGGTTGACCTAGTCTTACATATCCATTTGTTGTATAGTCATGGATACAGAACAATGAAATTCTCAACTTTAATCTACGACTAAAATCTTTTTATTCATATCGTGAACGAATCTTTCATGTAATAACAGCGTTGCTTTATTGTTTATATTAAACAGCCAATAATAGTATTCAGCTTTTAACGATGATTACAAAAGTTCGCTTTAGAGTGAATTATAATATGCATTCAAAAAGCTAAAGAACACCAATTTCACATCTGAAAATTTATTTCTAGCTTTCAATGGTGATAACGATCGATGCTTATGTATAATGTCTCGAACCTTAAATCTAAATGTTAATGGTGGACTTGATTTAACAATTTTACCAAATAATAGTTGTGACCGTTATTGTGATAACATAATGTATGATTCGACAGTTGAACATAAATTTAAATGCGGTTCATTAAAAGATTCACGTATATGGGCCATATATGATTTAAATACTACATGTCCAATTGGTTTTATTTATATAAAAGAATTAAAAAAATGTATATCTAAATATAAAGGAGTTTCAAATCTATGCCCATCACCATCAATGAATTATATTTATAATGGAAATCTAACATGGAATATCTTTCTAAAAATTATTGAAAAATTAAACTTAACTAAATCTATTGTTTCAATTGATTTTGATGATTATGTTACTGTTGATCCTTCATGGATGTGCTCAACAACTACCAATACGATAAATTCAAATCTTTCTAATAGAAATTTTAGTACATATTATGTATTAGATAGCGGTTGTTTACGTGTACGTTTCTATTCTTTGGGTTCACGTAGATTATCAAATCGTTTATGCATAACAAATCCTATAAGTGAAGACTCATTATCATATGATGCTCGAAGTTATCCAATTTATGGATTGGAACTTAATAAAAACATGGTTAATTGTCCACCACAGTGGTTCGATATAAACACAGAGTGTTATCGAATATCGGATTACCCTAAGACAATTCAAGAAGCAAGAAATAGTTGTATTGAATTGCCAGAAGAGTTGAAGAAGTATAATGGATTACAAGAAGTTACACCAAATTTGTTTGATGATGATGATATGAGAAACATAGAGGTGCATAAATTAATGAATCTTACGACTGATGCCCTTAAAGGTGAAATTGTACAGTATACGTCACAATGGCAAGTACATCTTGGCTTCTTTCTTCTTGATACAAGTAAATTCTCTGAAAAGAATCCTATATTTTTTTTCCAAATAGTCACCCTTAGTTCAGATAGACAAGTGAGATTATATAAGATATGAGCAGACACCTTAAATAATAGAATTTGAGGGATTCAGTTCAATTGTCGTATTATATATTTGTTCACACGATTATTCGTATGTCACTACGAGAACAACTATGAATATTCACTGTATTGCAATGGCGATCAGCGGATAGTCAACTGTTAAATTATGAAAATCACTCGCCAGTTCACTATGATTAAACCAGCAGTGTTTTGTTCATACGAGCAATTATCGCCACTATAGTGCACATTAGATTGAATGACCTACCGATGTTTTTTCTTTGGTGTGAATCACCAGAGTTTTATTGATCCTCTACGAATTTACTTAACACTTTGTTTATATACGTATATATATATGAATATTTGAAAACATCCTTATTAAAAATCAAATTCACATTTTTAAGTGTAATTTCTTTGAAAAATTACACGAATTTTCCGTTCAGTTTTCTCTGATGACTCTTAATCTTAGAATAAAAGATCTGAAAACAAAACTAAAACTTCAAATAGATCAAGAAGGATTTCATGGTAAAAGAAGGAATATGTTTCATAACAAAACGAAAACAGCTATGATCCAAAAATTAGAAATTATGATAAAAAGCTTTCGAGTGTTGCATAGAACTTAATGAGGAAGAACATACTAAAGATGATTTTTAACATTAACTAAAATAATTCTTTCTTAGATGCATCAAGTACAGAACAAGAACTTGGATTATTTCATTCATATGTTACAGATTTTCCATCATTAGTGTCCAATGTTGATGTCAATCTCTCATCTATAAATGAATTTCAAATGATTAATTCAAATGACGATAATAACTCAAGCATTCAAGATGATTCATGTTTAGTTTTGACACGTTTAATAATCGATGAAAAACAAAGAAGTTCTATTTTTAAAAATTCTCAAATCCATAATTGTTCGAAACCAAGACATGTTTTATGCAAAGCAAGAACAATTCTTGGTTACAACTCTCATCAAATTTGTTATAGTAAACCATCAACACTTGGTTTACCAGCAATGATATCAAATCATTTAACATATGAATTATGTTTATCTGTTTGTGGAATATTAAAAACAAGTTCAGCTGTTATAAATATGAATAAATGCTATTGTGTCGATGTTGCTGAGTCATTGATGATTGATATCGAAGGAAATCATGTAAAATATAGAACGAAAGATTGTGGAAATCCTTGCCCGGGTATGGTTAATAGATGAGTATTGATGTCTTTGTTTTTATCAATCAGTCGAACTTTATTTCCACATTTGGTTCGTGAGAAATAGTCTCAGAATCGTGTTATAACAATAATAAATGCAAAAACATAGGTTCAAAATTTTCCTACTTAGTGATATTGTAAGACTCCAGTTTTACCTTTCACAGTCGTACTATATTAATATTGCTTCCAAAAAGAATCTGGTGAAAGTTCACCTTATTTTCGCCGATATGAATTCTGGACTTTTGCCATTCACAAAATTTCACAATGATCTGCGATCATATTGGATTTTGTTTATTATAATCCATCAAAAATCGCGAATTTGAGGTTTCCAAACATCGTAACATGTTCTGCTGATAACTATACTAAAACATTCCTATCCGCTTTTTACTCAATATTTTTTTCACATCAACCCAAAACTCGATTTTTATTTCATCTTGAATTTCGGTAGGAAGTTAAATGGAGTCTTCAAATAATAATAAATCGACTCTATAGACCAAAGCCCTTTGAATTTATCTTTATCTCGTATACTTGGAGCGACTACTCGAATCCGATCAGAAAACTTCAATAAATATAAAAGTAATATTAGACATGTCTGAAAAAAGGAACTATCAATTTTTCAGTGATACTCGATTACCAAACACGATGTATATTGACTAGCAGCGATAGACTTCTTCAAAGTTGTGGTATAGAGATTGTCAAGTTCTACTTCATATGTTGATATTTCAATTGTTGACCCAACTATTGTCGCAGTCACGGTGAAAGTGGTGCCAACTGCTGACATATCAACGGTGTGACTTAGAGCTTAACAACACATATACTACAATCTACAGTCAATATATTACAGTTACCTTTCAGTTAATCAGATTCGAATCCTAAACACGTTTTTGGTCCACCACAAGCCTAAAACTGATATGGTCCACTATGAACACTATTGATGACAATTTTCACTATAAATTATCGAGCCTTGTGAAACTCACATATATTTTCGAAGAAAATAGTGAGTGAAAGCTTTCCAGCCTTCACCTTTCATTACGTACCTTGGTAAGCGGGATTAAAAAGTGGGCTTTTGAAACAGACTTATTTGCCATTGAATCGAATGTCTATTTATGATAATACTAGGATAAGAACTCTAAAGGCATATGCATTCTACATTTCAATCCCAAAAGAGCTTTGCTAACAAGCTTTCTTTCTCTAAAAATCAATCATTCTATTGTTTTGAATTTAGATTTATACATGATTAAGTGAATGACTACATAATTATTTACAATTTTAGGTAATCAAAATGAGCGCTGTGGTAATACAGATACAATGGTTATCGTACATGCAACTGATAATATACCTTCGTTCAAACTTGACAAAAATTATATACAATCTAAACAACATCCTGACTTCATTTATGATAATTGTGTACATGTAAATTTTCCCAATAAATCAGGAATATATCAATTCAGTTTAAATCATATAAATGATATTCATCCACGTCATTGCTTAGAATTGTGTAAGAAGTATAAACAACAATATGCTCTTCTTAATTCAAATAAATGTTTATGTACGAATATTCCAATGACAAAAAGACAAAATGCTCTAAGGTTATTTATTCCTCCAGATTTTGATTGTAATCAAGAATGTCAAGGTAATTACTTATACACATGTGGAAATACAAGTAATTCAACGATATATTCCGTGTATGTAATGCACCCAAGATGTCCTCACAGTAAGAGAAGAAAATATCAAAATTTGTTAATCAAATAGAAACAAAGAATTTTTCTTAATTTTTCTTTAGATTTTCAACTTAGTTTTGATGAACAACAATGTGTACAGATTGATTTTTCAGTGAAGAAAAATTCTTTCTCAACTGCACAATCTTATTGTCAATCTATTGGTGGTGTACTTGCAAAAATAAATGATATTTTAGAAATTCAAGATTTAGTATTCTCATCAAAACTGTACGGAAATCACTTCGATGAATATCCATATTTTTATATTCCAAGTTTACTTAATAATACAAAATATTTTTGGGTCGATCGCACATCGGATTTTATAAACACCAACAAAACATCAGATCATTTTATTGCAAAATGTTTTGAAACATTAAAATCATTTGACCAAAACTGTGTTGTTCTTCATCGCGAAAATATTACCGTTGATAATATATCGACTTTTCAGTCGTGTTTTACTGAATCAGATCAATGCTCATCAATGTCTGCTATACCGGTTTGTGTTGATAAAAATCTAGAATTTAATTTAACTACAATGTCTTCAACTCCAGATGGTGTTTCATCCATCATATCAGTGAATATATCAACGGATTATTCATGTGGTGATGATACAGATTATCATTTTATGAATGATTATTGTTATAAAGTATTATTTCACGAAACTACTTGGCATAATGCAAAAGCAGAGTGTGAACGTGATAAAGCTGCATTATTTTTACCTGGAAAAAACACGATGTACTCCTTACTAAAATTCTTACTGTTACGACAGCATAGTTACACATCATCTGGTGTTGTATATGTTGATATTTTTTATGATAATCAAAATCGTACTGCTATGAAATATAGTACAATCAGTAGAAGTACTTTAAAACCTATACGAGATTCCTATGATCTTGATACTTTATGTGAAAGTGCATTTCGTCGAAGTTATGACAATTTCCTATTTTCACCAAATCTAACAATGAAAGATATAGATCGATTAAAAAGTCAGCAAACTACTTGTGGATACATTGATTTTCGATCTGACTATGAACCATCGATTTCATGTGATGAAATATCCTGTAATCGACCGGCAACTGTAATATGTCAAAAATCACCGATTATAACAACGCATACTATTCTAGCAAAACGGTTAGTTATCAATTATTAGAGCTTTTTTGTTGCAAACTATAAAATTTTCTTAGACAAGTTGAAAATTCCTACCAAAAGGAAAAGAATCATTGTGCATATCGATAGAGCATGATGTTGAAGTATATTTTATGTGATCCTGGAGACAGTGAATATAACTA
>CAJNOL010005084.1:1253-12789 GCA_905250125.1 Rotaria sordida
CCTACATCCACAACCACACTCATACCCACTCACACCTACACCCACACCCACACCTACACCCACACTCACCCCCACACTCACACCCACACCCACACTCACACCCACACCCACACCCACACTCACCCCCACACTCACACCCACACCCACACCCACACCCACACCCACACCAACACCCACCCACACCCCTCTTTGTATATCATAAAAGTTACATCCGCACTTTTCGAAAACTTCAATACATAATATGTTCATTCAATAACCTCTTTTTATGGTGTTTTCAGAATCAGATATAAAATGTCATAAATCATAAATTCAGTTTTTTCGTAGATTTCATTAACCTCTCTTATGCACATGACTCTATTTTATTGTTCCGTAGCCGTTAAGAGAAGTGAAGAGTTGATTCGATCGGTAGCGTTTGAAGAATTTCATTTGTGAGTTTTTCTCCTCCAGGAAGAATGATTGTCTTCGGTTTAAGCTGAAATTTTTGTTTAATCAAATTAGAGAGACTCGTAAGAGTTTTCTCGTTATGAGACAACGTAATCAATTTTTGTTTGTGATTTGGTGCAATGACGACAATTCTGAGCGAATCAAAATTTGTCTTGGATGGATTATACAGGGGTGAATAGCCACAAGAACTCGGAGGAGCAACACCTAAATCTATGGCATCGAATCTACGAAGATTTTGATAACTGAATTTGTTTGCTTTTGCAGGCAAAACAAAGATTTCTTTCAGCTCGGCGACTCTAGAAAAAATCTGAGAGATATTTATTGTCGCGATGATCGAAGATGAGAAAATGGGCCTATTCCATAAAGTTTCAGACACGTAATACTCTCCTTCCGATAAAAAAAACTATCATTTTCGATTTCATTTTTCCATTATTTAATACATTGTATTAAAAAACCTAAATATATCAGAAGATGCAGCATGAAAAGAACTACAATATACAAAGAACAGACTATTCTATAGTTGCACTTTTTCCTTTCAAAATGAACAAAATTTTGAGGTACTGATTTTTGACACTTCGGAAAAAATAATATTTGTTTGGTACATGACGAATTCGTTATTTTCTTATTTCATCTTTTTATCACTTGATACGCTTTATGAAAAAGAAAACCAAACACACCATAAAATGCAGTTTTTCATGTTGCATCTTCTGATATATTAAGGTTTTTTAATACAATGTGTTAAATAATGGAAAAATGAAATCGAAAATGATAGCTTTTTTTGGTCAGAAGCAGACCCAATTTTTGCCCAACAAGCTGATTTTTTCGGAGTTTATAGAACTCGATGAAGTGAACATTTTTTAAAATGGCACACATAAAGTATTTTCAGCCGTTACGAGTCTGTGCTTGTTTTGTGAGCTACATTTCGATGAAACGACTAGTGCTGCTTTTTGGACAATGCATAGAATACATTTAGGTCGAAATTCGCCGGTATTATATAGTTTTTGGGTTCACAAAGTCCGATTTTCGGCTGTTTTGAGCTAAAACTGATCTACATCAGTTTTGATTGTGGAACCTTTGCGACCCCATATTGTGAAAGATTCCGGCGAGCTAATTCCGAATATTGATGCGAAAAGTTTTTACACGTTGCTAAAAACCCTAAATAATTGTAACATCTTATTCGTGAAGACCCTATTGTTTGTCACTATCAGTTTTGCGTGAATTTAACTTTAAAACCCAAAGAATATATAATTGTTAGAAAGACCGTGAGTTACTCTGTCTTCTAAGATACATGCTTCATTTTAGCGACACAAACTGTAGATGCTTCATAAGCCACAATGCATCTAAATAGAAAAATATGGTTCGCTATTCTGCTAAATTAAATCGGATATAAGGAATTAACCAAATGCGAATCAAAGTAGAGTTGAAAAAGCAAGAATTCTAACCAAAACAGTCACTTCCGCACTTTCCACCTACTCGATTTGTAGGAATAAAGACAATAGACTTTTTTATGATATTCATTGATGTTCTTTTCGAAAATAGTACTCTTTTAGGTCAAAGATCGAAAGTTTTATTAAAAATATCGTTATTTTCAGAATCAGCGTAGAAGAGTGAACCAGATAACCATATTTTTCAGCATTTTATTCGCAAAAAAGCCTAAACAAACGTCAAAAAATTTTTTTCGGATAATTATTTAAAGAATTATTTTAGCAGCTCAATCTTTTACGCTGATCTTAAAGATGATAATATTTTATATGAAATTTGTGATTTTGAGCCGGTAAAGTGTATAATTAGTCAAAAACGCATTGATGAACTCACAAGAAGTCTGTCGGCTTTTTTCCTACACGTCAAAATCAGGAGAATTTCTAAAATGGCTATTTTGTTTGCCGAATGTTGTTCTGTCAGATTTACTAAAGTCCATGTCGTAGGGGATCTCATGAATGGTGCTCCCGAGCGACATTTGTTCTCGAGGCTCGGATCAACCCAAATCAAAACCGAAACTGACTCTCTGTCTTGCCATCACCCACATTTGCACTCCCTCCTCATCGATGCTCTCACCCTCACTCTGACTTGCACCTATATCTTTAACTATTCGGGGAGCAAGCGCCACTTGGAAGCACCATTCCTGTTGCCGTCGTGAAGATTCGCTATATCGGATTTAATCAAGCTGAAAAATGGATCACATTTTTCGAACTATAGTATTTGAATTATGGTTCATGCGATATCTTCAATTTTAGACGCTAAACTTTTATTAATGCTTCAATAGATAGAGCAAATCATGAGCTTTCCAACGAATCTAGATTGCTCGGGTTTGTTCTTATTTCGGTGCGAGAAAAAGGCTTTCCAAAAAATAGGGTTTCCGTGGATAAAATGTGATGGCTGGTTAAGAACCGACAGAAGGATGAGAAAATTTTTTCATATCAATATCCTAAATCAACTCGCCGAAATCTTTCAAAATTTAGGGTTACCAATTTTCCACGATGAAAACTGACGAAAATTTTTTTTTGCCCACAATAGCGGAAAACCAGACTTTTCCAGACTCAAAAAATTCTATGATGTTGTAAGATTCTGTTCCAAGTTTGTTCTTAAAAAATCTTCTTCTCATCGAGTTCTATAACTTCGAAAAAAAAATCAGCTTGTTAGGAAAAACGTGTCTTAGATTCAGTGGAATAGGCCGAAAATACTCTCAAATCTTACCTGAGAATTTTCTCGAAGTTGGAGTAAAAAAGTTTCGAATGATCGTCTTCGATCGAAGGAGGAGTGATACAATGTGCAAATTCGTGAAGAAGCGTTGCGATCAGAGCTTCTATGGAGTAAAACTCATCCGTTCCGGGTTTTTTGAGAAGCATTTTAATGCAACGAACCATGCCGTCTTCAATTTCCGTGCACCCCAAACAACTGAGTTCACAACTTAGATTGGTGTCGATTTCGACAATAGGAAAATTTTTGGGGATTCGAATTTCGTTATCTCTCAATGTCTTTCTAATCTCGTAAAACATGTCTAAAAGTTGTTGCGTCACGTCGGATTCTGCGATGTTCTCGGCCATTTTTAAGCGAGTGATGTCAATAATTCTAAAAAAAGCATAGAAGTTTTCAGCTTTATCAGTGAAATACAGGGAGGGGGCAAAAGTTGCGCACCAACAAGAAAATTGAACATCTCCATTAAAACTTTAATCAAAGGGTCTGATATTTTTATCAGTGATAGAGGCATATATAAACTTTATATCCATAAAGATATTTCTAGGAAGACCCTCGGTTAAATATCGCTATTGATCTCAATAAGAAAGATTTTAATTTTTCACACATAGGGTAGAAAACAATATACTTAATCAAGGGTCTTCCTAGACATGTCTTTATGGATAAAAAGCTTATATATGCCACTATCACTGGTAAAAAAATTAGATCCTTTGATTAAAGTTTTAGTGGAGATACTCAATTTTCTTGTTGGTGCGTAACTTTTGAGCGACCCTGTACAATACATCTTACTAATTTTTAAATAACTTTCCAACGGAAATACATACAGTTCTACGGGTTTTAAATCAAAAGGCGACGCCTAAAAGTGACTTTTCACAAGTAGCGAAGTTTTTCAAAGAATCGCTGAAAAACTGGCTATTAAGACATGCCTGAAACCTAGTTCTATTTGCGAAAAGTTACTCGTAGGCGTACTCTTTCGATTAAAAAACGACAGGACTGTATCTCTTGAAATGACGAAGTTATTCAAAAATTAGTGAGATGTACTGTACTGCGACGCCTTTAGTAGAATTTTTTAACAAAACCATTCTCTGTTGAATTTCGAAAGAACACAATTGCCGAATTCTTTTGCTGATTGCGCAATATACACTTTCAACTGACTCATGCCCAAAAAAGTGACAAAGAAAATAGACTTTCGTAATTTTCTTTTTCTGTAAACTTACCTTTCGCTGCACTTTAAAAGATGAAAAAAAAGGGTTAAAAAACTCATTTAGATGGTTTTTTGCCTTTCCGTTAACTAATGCAAATACCATAATATATAAATACGTTTTTTTCATATGTTAGACAATTAGCTTAATTCTTTAAATTTGGCAATTCAAACATGGATAATTGGTTTATAAGAATAAATAAAATAAACGATGATGAATTCTGTTTTTTGTAAATAATACAATATTTTTTGCTTTTTTTTATTAATTTTGCTCAGGGCATATATCTCCGACAAAACGCTCAAAAAAAGAACTGTACATGAGATATCTGTGAAATACGTTAAAAAACCTATTAAGAAATATTAAGAACGATGTTCATTCAAGAGAGCTGGATAGTATCATCAAAACAGGGAAATTATTCAGTTTCGAGCAGAAATGATTTATCTCCGACAAACTTCACAAGAAATACTTTTTTAAAATAACGACAGCCATGTTACTTGAATCCATTTATACCAGAAGAAATGAATTCTTCTTTCTTTCGATTTCTTCTTGATATATAGGACTTTATATAGAATGAACCATTTCTCCCTAAACAGGAATCATTTCCACTTCGACTGATCCGATTGTCCATTGCTTTGTTAGTAACCACTCATAGAGGATGTGGATGTAACTAGAAAATAGAGTACCCACACTCTCAAGATATGAAACGAAGATTTTTATTGTCGATAGATGAGAATTGTGATTATGATAATGTCAAAGAAGTAATTTTTAATGCATCAAGTGCAGATAATTTATATATTATTTCGATTAATATATCAGAAGGAATGTTTTCTTCGAAATTTCCAAATGGTAAATCTGTACGATTGCTAACAGGTCACAAATAATTGAATCCAATATCAGTATATATTCATCACGAGGAAGATCCGTAAATATAACTCAAGTAGTTCAATGAGAAATTGATATCACATCATCTTTCTCTAAAAGATAAAAATATATTTATCTATTATAAAAGTTTCTTTTTAATGTATTTATATGAAGGAATTGAATAAACATCATCGAAAGAATTCATTTCAATTTCGAATATCCATTTGCATTCAAACTAAATTAAGGAATTAAATTGATCAAGAGGTTAAAAATCTATCAGATATTCAGATTCGGGGTCGATTTGTTGATGATATTCTAAATAAAATTCTTCTACTTCAGGCAAATAATCTGAAATTAATCTTTCTCTTCGATCATCATCAAGACAATCTTTATCGTGAAAGAAAGTAATAAGACGTAAAACTTTCAAATTACATTTCATTTCTATAATGAACATCTCAAATTCATCAAATTTAAACAAAAAAGTTCAAGTGTATAAGATATTAAAGTACAATTATGATTAATAACAAAATATTCAATAGTATGGAATTATTCATCGATAGCAATTGTCAGTAGAACAGATGTGAAGAATCCATCTGCTGAACATCTAACATATTTCAATTTAGGTAAAGCAAAAATTAGTTGATAAACTTCACTTAACGCCCATTCCATAGCGATTGTTAATGAGAAAAAAAACGAGGTAAAGAAGATAAATTAGTTAGTAATGAAATAAGCAAGTTACATTTGGTGAAATTTCAATAATAACAAACGACGAGCAAAATTCATTTTTCTGTAATGGTAACCATATATATGAAATAAAACTATTTGATGTTATTATTAAGTAAAAGTTGTTTATAAATATTCTTATATAGTCCATTAGTTGTTGAAATTGATGATTAAGATTTGAAAATATTTTAAATATTTTACAAGCATCAAGATATTCAAGTACCTCATAGATAGACTCATTCGATAAAATTTTAATCTAACTTATCGACATATTAAAAATGAATACAAATATCTGATTTAGAAGGAAGAATGAAATCTGATAATGAACATTTGAGTATGAAGTTCTAAAAGTTTTTATTAAACAATTTCAAACAAGAGTAGTTACAACACATGATCTACTAATTATTTCCATTGTAAATAAATTGTATCCATAACATGTTTAATCGTAAAATCAAAACGTAAATTTTTATCATCAATCATTTTTTCTAATTTTTCAATCATTTCATCATGTGCTTCTGGAATAGAAAAACATAATAATCGAAGTAAAGAATTTGATACATTCTTAATTTCTGTCAAAATAAGTCCTGTTAATAATTGAGCATGCATATAATTAATACATTTGATTTGAAGATGATTAATACGAGAACAAATTAAAGTTAACATATAAACTTCATTCATGTTTTTCATATGATCAAAACAAATTTTTTTAATTTGATTTTTAGGTAATAGAATACAAAGAAATTCGATTTCATCATCTGATAAATCTCCTTGTTGTAAAACTGATAAAGAATAAATTTTTAATGTAGTAACTCCAGGTAATAAACGTAAAATTTCCATTAATTTATCGGTAAAGATTTTTGCATAAATTTCTAAATGATAAATTTGTGTTAGAGCTAAAGCATGATTAATATAATCATTTATGAATATCGTCTTCGTCCATTGTTCAGGACATACTTCATCTAGACTAAGTCGAATAGATTTAGATAATTGATCAGAAGTATTAATCATCTTATGTTCTGTATCATATTCATACCATCTTTTTCTAAAACAAAAAAAAAAGAAATTATTCAATATAAAAACTTCTTTTTTCTGATATACTGATATGGACGGATTGAATAAATGATATTTTCAATTTCAATTTCAATTCCTAATATCCATCCTCGTTGAAGCCAAAATGATGAAACAAATTGATCACGTTGTCCGACATATATCGGAGTTTGATAATCTTCTGCAAGATATACACTATATTTAAAATGAAATTTTTCTAATTGAGGTAATTTTGTTAAAATAAAATTTTCCCATCGATTAGCATCAAGATAAGCAATATCTTCAAATATTGTTGTCAATGATAAAATTTTTATTTTTGAATTTAATTTACTAATGAATATTTCAAATACATTAAATGACATTTTTCTATATATATGAATAGAAAGATGTGTTAAATTTGGTAATATCATTGGTTTAATACGTCTAATATTTACTTTTCGATTTGTAAGACTTAAAAATTTTAAATGATGAAGATGAGGAGTATAAGATGTTATAGCAGAAAGTTCATCGAAAGCACAAGGATGTTCTATAATAAGATGTTCAATAGAACTTATTTGTTCATTAGTAGCAATTGGTAATGAGATAGTTATATTAAAATCATTGGATTCCATTGCTTTAAATTTGATATATTTTAATTTTGGTAAGTTGAAAATTAATCGATAGATATTACCAAGATCTTTTATATTAGACCATATTTCGATTGTTAATGAGAAAAGACGAGGTAAACAAGTTAATGTTGGAAGAAGTGAAATTAATACATCTGATTTAATTGCATAAAAAACAAAAGATTCAAGACAATTAAATGATGAATCAATAGTAAATGTTGAGATAATTTGATTAGTATTTTTTGATGTCCATAAATGAATTGAAAATATTTGACCTTTATTAAGATGTAAAATTTGTTGATAATTATTCATAAATATTTTTTCTGATTTTGAATCATCAAGTTTTAGTTTTAATAGAAGTGATGAAGAATTAATTAATTGTTGAAAACGATAATTAAGATTTGAAAAAGCATAATAGATTTTACAAGCATCAAGATATTCGAATATATCATAAAACAATTCATTAGATAAATCTTCAATTGAACTTATTGACATTCTAGATGAAAATTTAATATTAGAAAAAAAGTTCTCTTTTTTGTTTTGACTATATGACTTACGTTTCTTAATTTTGAATGTAGATAATAAAAATGAA
Organism: Rotaria sordida; assembly: GCA_905250125.1. Lineage (NCBI taxonomy): Eukaryota > Metazoa > Rotifera > Eurotatoria > Philodinida > Philodinidae > Rotaria > Rotaria sordida. The sequence goes on from CAJNOL010005084.1 coordinate 9,422, forward strand.
ATGTTATTGAATAAGTCAATGTAGAACGAATGATCTAGAAAAATAGAATGAAATACATGCACATGTATATTTTTCGTTATTCTTTGTTAACAACAGAGAATGATTATTTTTCTTTTCTCTAAAGAATATATCTGATGAATCATGTCCACTTTTCTTGTTCATCTTAAATAATAAATAGTATGAATTAATTGTTATCCTAATTAAGTTCTTATATAGAATGATACAAGAGAAAGAGAAATTCGCATCGTCAAGATCAACACTAACGAATAAGTTACATAGAGAAGTGCACAGTGTAATCGTCATTTCCTATTAGTCATGGGACACTGAAATAAATACAAAGTTTCTTCGCCATATTAACTCCTTTTTATTAAAAGATGTGTGATTACTGAACTCTCGATCAATAAAAACATGATTCTTTTCTATTATTATCAAGTTGAATTAATATATGAAAAAAACAATTGTATACAGAAAAAGAATAAATAAGTTTTAATCTTATTAAAAAGTTTTATACAAGAACAAACATAAAAATCATTTCCATTGCAAATAAATATTTTCCATTATGCGTTTAATTGTATAATCGACTAGTAATTTTTCAATTATCTGATCATCTGCTGCTACAATACGAAAACACAATAATCGAAGTTGACAATTCGATTTTCTACTGATCTTTGTTAGAATAAGTCGTAGAAATAATTCAATATCCATATTATTGAAAAAATCTATTTTGAGATATATTATATGAGAATACAAATCAATTAAAAAATAAATTTCTTCAATTTCAGACATTTTTTTGAGATAAACTTTAACAATTTAATTCTTCTTCGAAATAGCATCGACTTCTACTTCATCAATAGATAAATATTCTGATTGTGATAATGACATAGAAGAAATTTGTAATGAATCAAGTTCTCGTAATAAATATAATATTTCAATTAATGTACCATTAAAGCGATTGTTACGAATTTTCAAATGATAAATCAGTGCTACAGCTAAAATTTAAGGAACTGGTTCACTTAACAAATCAAAAACATTGTTAGTCGAAGAACTCGTAAGAGCAATTCGCATAGATTGAGAAAGTTCATTATATTGTGTATCATCTTCATACCATCGTTTTCCAAACAACAAACGATAAATTCTTCAATGTAAAAAAAAAATTCCTGTTTTATATATACCCATATAGCTCGATTAAATATGTGATGTGTTCATAATCGATTTCACTTTCTGATACCCATTTTCGTCCAATCCAAAATGACGATGCTAATTGATATGATTTGCCGAGATACATTGAATTTTCATCATCAATATTAAAAAATATCTCATACTTTGAATAAAATTTCTCTAATTGAGGTAAATATTTCAAAATCAATTCTTCCCAACGATCAGCATCAAGATAAGTCATATCTTTGGCTTGACTAGTAATAGATAAAACTTTTAATTTTGAATCTAATCTACTAATAAATATTTCCAATTCATCGAATTCTTGTTTTCTTTTTATCGCGTTTCATTTGAATAGAAAGAGTCAAATATTGAGCATATCTCGAAAAATGTATCTTTTTTTTTTTGCTAAAGAAAAATCTCTTAAAAATCAACCGTTGAATAACCTATGATGCAAAGGTAATAGGACAAAGGTCGGATTCTATTTCTCTTCGATGGAATAAAACTTTTTAAACCAAAAGATAGAGCTTTTTCCCCCTCTTTTGAACCATATATAATTTATTTTTATCACACGCTTATTAACGAAGCAACGCAACAAAAAAAAGAAGAGCATCCTTAAAAAAACGTCTGCATTTTTTCTACAATATGAGAGCAGAAAATGTCGATCCCTTAATCTCTTCGATAAATGCATTACAGAAGGAATATTTTATTATCAGATAATAGAAAATTTTTTTCTCTTTCAAACTGTATAAGATTTATATATGTTATACATTCGTGAATAAAAGAAGAAACACCTGTGCATTACGACATCGATTTGGTCATTACATAAAAGTCAAACTAATTATCGTTTTACAAAATTTTTTTAACGAGTCCCCAAAAAATCGAATGAACTGTCCTCGTACAAGATGTTTTTAACAACTTTATAAAAAGATCACATATTTATTATGCAAGTGTTTCTCCTTTTATTTACCTAATTTTATTTGTGAATGGATGACATATATAATGGGTGTGGCTGAAGGGAAGAGTAACACCCACACCCTCTAGTCAGAAACTTGAAAATAATAGTTAAGAGAATTTTATCATAATTCTATTAGATTTTCAGTCAAATCCAAGAAGGATTATGCAATGATTAGACCAAAATTGGTCAAAATCTTCTACTATGAGAATATGGGTATGAGTGTCAGTGTGGCTGCATAGAAACGTATGAAGCATGTGCACATCCACACCCTCATCCTAATACCGTTAAAAATAACAACTTATATTTTACTTCTATTTTTCTTCTTTTGTGTTTGTGTTTCACTTTTGCTTCTTTCATTTATTATTTTTTATTGATTACTGTAGAATTCTCGGTCTTTCTTATTCCGACCATCACTGGAATGAATATAGCATGCCCATTACAATTAACGATAAATTATTCTTATGCTTGATATTAAGTAGCAAACTATTCACGTATATAAAAACAAAAAGAGATAAATAAATTGTTGGCTTGTTTTGAGAAATAAAAAGAAATATTTTTTTTCGTTGCACATTATAAATACATAAATATATATTTATTCATAGAATATAAATCAGATTTTGATGATGTGAATATGAATAATCGTGTCTGTGCACATACATTCACACTTATATATGATTCTTCCTACTGATTGTTGTATCAGGCATCGACAAGCGACGCCTAAACGAAATTTGATTTAAATAAATGCCAGTCTAAATTTTTCTTATTAAAGGTAAAATAATTTCTTTCACATTCAGTGGACATTCTTTCAGAATAACATATCTTACCTAGATCATTAGTAAAACGAAAAAAGGGGGAGAGAACAGACGAGTGAAGCACATGAGAGAAAAATAAAGTGGTATCATATTCATTTATGGAGAAAAAAACAATTTTCTGTTTTTTTTTCTCTTACTATCAATACATTTGATGAGGAAAAGGTAAGTAATTAAGCGAAGAATAAGGAGACCATTCATTAGTATATTTTTTTTCCTCTTGTGACTGCACGCATATTGAAATATATTTCATGGTTGGTGTCGCGAAATTTTTTGACGGACATATTCTTGATAAATCAAATCAAGAAGTTAATCTTAATGATGAAAAATATAAAGGAAAAGTAATTGGACTTTATTTTAGTGCACATTGGTATGTTTAAGCTTTTTGCTTATGTAATGCAAATAGATTTTTCTTTTGTTAGGTGTCCACCATGCCGTGGTTTTAC
>CAJNOL010005085.1:0-12789 GCA_905250125.1 Rotaria sordida
CAAAGTATAAATGTATTAAGTTTAAATTGTGTATTAACATGATGAAACGATATACCAACATAATGAACACCTGAAAAAGAAATGTTTAAGGAAAAAAAATATGAAAAAATTCGAATAATCTGTGAAAGATGCTCGCTGTAATTCGCTTTGAACAGCTTCCAGATGCATAATCTCTCGGAAATAAAAAGCTGTTGTATGGTTTCCTTAATCAAAAATCCAAAACCAGTTTTGGTTTAAAAGAAAAAGGTTTAACAGTCCACTCGGTAAGAATAGCTAAGAAACTGGAAGTTTTTCTAGAAATCGTTATAACATGATATTTGCATTTACAATTTGCACGTGAAAAACATAAGATGCATGTACTAAGAGAAAATTATTTGTAAAATACTCTTTCCAAAAATCCACTGTTATAAGGGTGTGAGTGTGGGTGTGGGATCTGGGTGTGGATGTGGGTGTGGGTGTGAGTGTGGGTGGGTGGGTGTGAGTGGGTATGAGTGTGGGCTCTTTTGAACAGGTGATCTACACCCACACCCACACCCCCACACCCACACCCCCACACCCACACCCACACACCCACACCCACACCCACACCCACACCTACACCCACACACCCACACACCCACACCCACACCCTTGCTATTCTACTGTTGTATATACAGTAATCGCCATAAGTGGCCGCGATTGAAAAAACGAGGAAGACAAAGGAGTTATTTGGTCATACTTTATTTATGAAACTTACATTATATGTGCATCATCCTCATAATTAATATAATGGCTTTTTCTTTCAATTAACAATGCTACTCTATTTTCCATAGAATCGTCTAATTTTTCAACAAATTCAATAGCTAAGTTTCTTCATTCTTTTTTTTATTCTTTCAATGAAATTATTGATCGATATATACGGTTCTTTTTTTATTCTGAGCTTCACTAATGCCTAGACATTTTCACTTGGGTTAAAGTCTTTCAGTTTTATATCCTGCTGGGGTCTTCTTTAAAATATCGTCACTTGTTAGCAATGGTTTCGAGGTCGGTCTCATTGAAGGTACACCGGTCTCTTTAAATCTGCTTCTTAATGTGGTTTTACTAATTTTTATTTCTTTCTGTGATAATCTAAACGCAATTTGACCGACAGATTCGATTGAATGTTGAACTACCATGGATTGAATTGTTGCGTATTGTTTTTCCGGTATAGACCGGATTTTTGTGTAACTTATACGTCACCAGCTATTTCATACCTTCTAAGTCTACATTTTACAATTACTTACTGATTCGTATAGATACTGTGAAAGATTACCATTTGACGTATGTGGGGAATAGCTCTGCCTTTATAGAAAGATAATTTCTTGTCTTTTTTTTAAAAAAAGGTTCATTTTCTATTGAGTTCTAAATTGATAACAGAATGAATACAAATGTTCCTATTTATACCGGATGATGAGCCCGACTAGCCCGTCCAAACAAAGCAAAAAATGAAATAAAAGTGATTGTTGGAGAAGAAAAAGAGGTCGCGGCCACTTAAGACGAGTACTGTATATGATTGTACTTCTAAAAGCAGCGTGTGTATGTTTTGTTTAATTAATTTCTTGGATCTATTTACTTAGTTTTTAGTTCTATTCTTTCAAGTCAGTAAACTTAGTATTGACCTTATTTGATCTAGTTATTCACCCACACAACTTCAATACGTGATAGATGGTCATTTTCTATGTCTAATGACAATTATGAAAAGTTAATTTAGCTTAATATTTTCTAGATTTATCGTTATCATATTTTCCCAGTATTTCAAGGGAAGAATTCGAAAAGTTAGTTTACGTGTATTGTCCATGGAGGAAACGACGTACTCTCCTACTCCTATACTCTGCGGAATCCATGTACTCCAGTTGGACTCCGTGTACTCCGACTGAGCTTTATGGGCTCTGTAAGTACTGAGAGTCCAAAGGAAAACGAGATACTCTTGTACTTCCGGAGTCCATGGAGTCCAAAAAGTACAAACAGAGTCCGCGGAGTCTATGAAGTACAAGAAGTTCAATCCTTGGGAAAGTCACTTCACTATGTCGTTCTTTCTTGATATATGCTCGTTGGATATCATGTACTCCAGTGGACTCTATGCACTATAAAAGTACAGGAGTACGCTGTTTTCCCACTGATATTATCCTTCCTGCGATTTGCTTTTTCAACGCTCATAAGTTAGACAAAGAATAGAGCTATGAAATTCACATTACTTTCATCTTCGTCTTCATTTTACAGAAAATTTTCTTCCTAAGTCTAGAGTAGTTCTTTATAGGTAAATGAGGCGAGTAAAAAAACTTATAAAGTTTTTCAGCATCAGACAGCAGTGTCAGAATCCAGTCACTCACACTCGGCTATTTTACTTTAGTTTTCAAAGTGAAGCTAATGCACCACTCGTGAATGCGAGGGTGTGTAGATGGTAATAAATGCCTCCAATATGCGCACTCGCACCCTCTTCCTTCGTCATCCGTCCCGTATTTATCTATGTCAGTTTTGTTGTCATCGTGACACATCAGGGCAATCATAATTTTGATCAGAACAAACATCTTGGAGAGAAGACTCATTCTTCTATTGTTATGATTGTCCTTAGCTTTTTGGTTGTCGCATAATAAATTCAGGTAATTTTTGATACTACTTTTAATTATCACCATTTTGCATAATGGTAATTATATTTTAGCAGGGAACTTATTGCTTGATTGATAATGATTGCAATCAGCTTTTTCCCTTGATAATGAGGTTAGTGTCCACTTACATGCTTTTTCTGACTGTGATATTTTTTGACGCATGATTTGTATGTTATATGAATTTTAAAGCATACCAAGTTATGTTCTAAGCAATAATTGTCATAATTCTGACTTTATGTATCGATCGTATCTAGAGTTGTTTTAGTGTAAAATTTTATAGAGTTTTTGATTTAGGACAAATTCAGATAAAACTATAAGTAATCCGAACGTTTCTCAAGATCAATTTCAATTGATTCTTATCGATTCTAAAAATAGAAATTGATATTTCACTATATAAACTTCACATGATGAAGTTACATACAGTTTCTTTTTGTTCATAGAATCAACTTGAATCATCGTGTGAAATCTAATTTTTATGGTCATTATGACAGAAGAGCAACAAAATTACACCTATAAAAGCAATGATATAATCAGTCAGCATTACACTTGCCCTATCTGTATGAATGTCTATACTGATCCCGTTTCTACCTTATGTGGTCATACATTTTGTCGTAAATGCATTAAAAAATTTTTCCTCCAAAATAAATCTTGTCCTGTATGTCGTGAACAGTTCCCTGAACAAAATATTGTTCTGAGTCCAGCTATAACCATTCGCAATCAAATAGACGAACTTATAGTCAAATGTAATCAATGTAACGTTACAATCAAAAAGGAAAATTTTGCACATCACTACAATAAATGTCCGAAGCGACAAGTCCAATGTCCAAACAGGGATATTGGATGTCCTTGGTCAGGAACAGCTGACAAGTACAACAAACATGGGAAAATTTGCCAATTCCGGATCATTCGATGTGCTTTTTCTAACCTTAAAACAAAAATAGATCAGTGTGAAAACAAAGTAAAAGAACATGAAGCATTAATTAAACAACTTCAAAGAAATCTTCAAAACTGTCAAGTGCACTTACAACAACATGAAGAAACATGTCAACGATTCATAAATTTGACGAGAGTTCGAATTTCGTCTGATAGTTCACTTGCAGAAACCACTTCAGTATCGCAGGAAAATATGATCGAGGCCGATGTCACAACATCCCAACGCAGAGAGACGAATAGAGACAGTGTAAGTTTAAGTATTTCTCGCTGAAATCAAACATTTTTGGTATTCGATAGGAATTGTAAAGACATAATTTCGAAATTTTCCTTATGTTCGCGAACTATATTTAACTTTATTTATTTCTAGTCTGCAAGATACCAGCTAGATAGCACTACAAACGGGAACAATGCGTCAAACGACACGTGCTGCTGTACCATTTTGTAACTACCCAGTCGAACACATAACCTTGCAGATAAATCCGTTTTACAAGATGGTTACACTTTTTCTGCAACTAATACAATTTGAGAAAAAACGCCGAGAAGAAAATAATGAATCGAAATTTTCTGTAATTTTTAACTTTTTCAGCTATCAGTTAATTAAACCTTTTACATTCAGTTGATAATCTCATTATTTCTTTTAAATGTTCTGTTATAAAACGATTTCCTACATCAATCAAGATTCTATTCATGGTACTATAAACAAACTTTAATGTTGCTCTTCTAATTGATGCATATAAAGATGTTTCAGCAGCTAACGATACATATCTTTCGTCATTCTACTTTTAATTAAATTAAAATATTAAGATTATGATCTTAACAATTTAGATTTTTATTATTTTTATGGGGTGTGAGTGTGGGTGTCGGAGGTATGCACCGCCCGTGCTGCCAAAAAGAATTTTGAGGGCAGCGGTGGCGCGGCCGCGCCGCGTCTTTTAAATTTGCTGCCGAGCGGCTGCGCCTAGATCATATTACCCTAGACGAACATCTTGTAAGCAAGATCTTGAAATCTTGGGATCGATAAGCAAGATCTTAAGAAGATCTTGAGAAGATAATTTGCATGTGTATATCTTGAGTGTATCAGATAAATCTGTGCTTAAGATCTTGTTAAGATCATGGAAAGGATGTCATTCACTATTATCTTCTCACAAGATCTTGAAAAAAACAAAAAGCGGCATCATTAGTTTATTGGTTACATACTGACTAGTCATTCACCGGTTTTTTTTACAGACAGAGCCATATATATACAACATGATAAAACATACATTTTTCGAAATAATTTTTTTTTCTAAACTCTTTCTCGAGTATTAATCATTCGAGAAATTGCTGATCTCGATCGCCGATCGAGAGAGGACTACCTGAAACCGTCTGATAGTGGTCGAACCACCTCAGGAACAGGCAGGCTTCAAGATCGGACTTGCTTCAATTATTCAGAATAGAAATAATTAAAATGAAAATAAATTGAAAAAGTTTGATGACATGCTTTTACAGAGAAAGAAATATAAATGTGCTGTATGATAGGTTTGAGTCGCGCTTTCAGATTGTATCATGGATTGTGATACAAATCCAATACATGCGATACTTTTTATCGCAGTATGTATTCAAGATCTTACGGATCTATACCTAAGATCTTATGAATCTGTAACCAAGATCTTATATATCTGTACCCAAGATCTAGTCACAGATCTTAGGTACAAGATAATTGGATTATCTTGTACCTAAATTTTCAAGATCTACTAACATTTCTGTACCCAAGATCTTGACCAAGATCTTACTTACAAGATGTTCGATTAGGGTAGCTATTAAAATTTCTTTAAATCGAATTTCGAAAAGCAAAGCCAATTTTACTGTCTTTCGGCGCCATCTATATATTTTTTATGTTAAATTAAAAGCCAGAAATGGAATGGCATCGGCACAATAATTATTCTTATGACTAAATCAAATTTCAGTCTATTATAATTGTAATAGTTTTCAATTGGAACCTTATGAACTACGCCGTATCTATTCTTTCTCATTCTTTTAATAGTCTTTTCGTCACACATACTAGATATGCTATTCATTTCAATTGTTCGTTGCATTGATATAGGATATTATTCTATTTGCGTAAAGTTTTGTCCTTCCGTCTTGTCACTCTTGTATTTATCTCTTCCTTAGTGTTTCTATACTCTTTGTGTAAATGTATTTGTCGATAAACTATACTACACTAGTTTCCTCGCGTATTTATGTATTCGTTCTTTCTTTTCTTATAATGCCCATCACATTTTCTAACAACTAATGGAACACATTGATTTTCGATATTTTCTTGATTAATTAGACCTTATGTAGTATTTAATTATTTATTAAATCGATTTTGAAAATCTCTAACATGTTAAGTGGTAATAATAGCCACTTTATTATTGAATTATCATTTTGATTAAGTTTATATTTTTTAATAATAAATCATACGAAAGGTGAAAGCTTTCAGCGAAAGTGTATATAAACCGTTGTTCTCTCAAGTCCAGTATTGCTTAACAAACATCTTGACTCTTTGTTAGTGTAATAAATCTGTAAAAAGGATCGAGAAAATAATTCTCATAAAGCGGCAGCCTGGCGGCGCGGCCGCTCCGTGCTTCTTATTTCGCCAGGGGCGGAGCGGCCGCGCCGCTACTCGAAAAGGCTTTCAGACGGTGGCTGCGCCCACCACTGCATTAAGGTTTACGGATGCCTTCCGCGCCGCCGCCTCGATTTTTAGGCGCGGTGCACACCTCTGGTGGGTGTGGCTATGGGTCGTGAATTGAACTAGAACACCCACATCCACACCATCCACACCCACACCCTGGAAGTGATCAATCTTTGCGTACTTGATCGTAACTCACCTATGACGAAAAAGTAGAAGAGTCATGCAGTATCTTTTTTTCAGTTCTTAGTTTTTTGTGTCATTATGACTGCAATCTATAACTGTGTCTGAAGTTTAAAAACGATAAAACATGAATTCATGCTTCATTAGGTGATAAACGCATTCTTGAATAAATAACGATAAATTTTCGTATTATTGTAATGTATACATTTATACTAAGGTTTAATTTCTGTTGTATACTTATAATTTACCTTAAGATCAGAAGAAACCAGATTCCTTCAGTTCTAAACTTTTGGAACTCTCAAAAGTGAAAGTTAACTGATAGAACTCATGAAAGGGTGTGAGCGTGGAGTGGTTATGAAGTTGTAGGTCTTGATTTTGGTTCTCTCTAAATCTACAGTCACACCCATTGTTGAATATGCACGGAATAGATTGTAACATATTTTTGTCGTCTCTTATGGCATTTCTGGATGTAAGACACCATTGTCGTTGTTTAAAATTTGTGGCTAAGCAAAGCGTGATAATGTCAATGTCGCTTGAAACTCTAGGGTTGATCCAAAGGGGAAAAGGCGGTGCCTGGTGGATCCTAGGATCCATCAGGATCCACGAAGATCCAGTAGAAACCACGGAATCTACGAGGATTCACTAGGATCCATCAGGATCTAATACGATCCATCGGCATAGGTTAATGTTCTGAATATCCACAAAATCCAAGAAAATTAACGAGACTGATAAAATAAGGATATATAATCCAAAGTATGTTCTAGATGAGTCAAAGCGATCCTCATGTGCTAGTTTTGCAAGTCTGAATAAGCTTATTCACAAAGGAAAGAGAGTGAGTTCTGACGTATCCCAGGATCTACTAGAATTCACGTGGACCGATTAAAATTCTTGAAAACTAAGTTAAAAGACAGAGAATCGGTCGTGAAATATCTGGCAGATGAGGTAAAGGATATCCTGGAGATTGAAATTCAGATGAGTGCGATGAAGTTTGATAAATCTTGATGGATTTTGTGGCTTATACGATCTAACAGAACTCGTCAATATTCTGCTTTGCCATAGTTATTTCATATTATTATGCACCTTGGTGGTTTCTGTTGATCTCTTTTGGACCTCAAGAGAGTCTAATGAATAGAAATGAATTTTTCTTATGGCAAATATATAATGTTTTTGAATAGTTCTCTGACATATCTGACAAGGAATCTGCACAAATTCACCGTTTTTTATCTAGGGGAACAAGACAATCATGAAAAAAATGTCTTCACAAAATTTTAAGGGGCTGAGACAAGTTGAATTGGAATTCAATCAAGATCTTGAAAAGTTTAGTACTGTTTTTCAAGTGAAAATCATCCAAGACGATGCAAGACCTTGAAAAAGTCGTGTATCCACAGAATTCCATAATTTGAACAAGATTTAAAACAGGGTTTTCACTGGGTTCTGAGCAGTTTACCAAAGCAATTTTAATAAGGAATATTTTAAGGAAGCAATAAATCCTTAGAGAAATATGCATATACGATGTAACACAGATTTTGTTAACATTATAACAAGATTTTAAACGCATTCTAGGCTCTTTTTTTCTAATTTTATGCTAGGATTTTGTTAGCATTTCCATAGTATCTAATTGAAAAAATATTTTCTGATTACATCTCGCAAGACTTCATTAAGATTTTGTACCGATATTATTCGATTTCTTAGCGGAATCTTTGCAAGGCATTCGAGGCAGAAAAGAGAAGAAATGAACCCACCGAGTATTGATCTCTAGGTCTTCGGTTTACAATCGATTAGTTTATCTAAGTAGACTGTGCCAAATCATTTAATTGCACTTAAACCATCGATATTTTAAATTGTCTTTGAATTATTAACTATTTGAACTCTGTATACACACATTATGTTAAGAAAGATTCGAAAAATTAAATATTAAAATTAATACACTGATTATTTATCATGAAATTTAACTATCACGTATTGATTTCAGTTTGAATGAAAAAATAATATTTAAAAATTTTTTAACATGAATGAACGAAAGGATCCTGTCGAATAAGGTGACTTATAAAGAATTGAGAAACCAAATATACCATGTCGTAGAGCAAGTCGAGGCGCGTCGAATGGTATATAGTAAATCTTATTTTCATAAGACTTTCAAGAAACTAGAGTCAATTTACTAGTATATGGCCATGAGCCCAAAACATGACTAATTACTGATCATTGTGGCTCTTAGTATCAGTCGAACATGTTTGTAAAAAAATTTTTCGTCTATACAGTTTTGTGGAGATTTTTATGGGCTACAAGCTCATATACTTAAAATCTCCGATCGTCCTATCTTTGATAGAAAAAAATGCGATTTTTCAATGATTTACCACTATTTTTCAGTAATGATGAGTCTCCGTGTTTCCAATAGTATCGATCATAAAAGACGCACCCACGCGCCAAACTTTCTCAGAAATTGCCCGCGATGTAGCACTACAAAACACACTATATGAAAATTTTCGAAAATGGGCGCATCATCCCTAAAATTGCCTTGCATTCAAAAATTTTAACCGATTTTTACACCAATTTTCCTCTTTTAATACTAAGTTTCGATATTTTGACTATCAAAAGTTGATTCTGATGCGAAATAAACATGATATTCGTAATCAGCATTAAAAACTACACCGAACAGCTTATATTTTAACTCAATATTTTTCCCACCAAAATTTGACCTGTGGAGGGACCAGAGGGTGAAATTTAGGGGAAAATGGCTGAGGGGGGGGAGGGTACAGCTCAAATTTTGGTGGAAAAAACATTGAGTTAAAATATAAGCTGTTCGGTGTAGTTTTTAATGCTGATTACGAATATCATGTTTATTTCGCATCAGAATCAACTTTTGATAGTCAAAATATCGAAACTTAGTATTAAAAGAGGAAAATTGGTGTAAAAATCGGTTAAAATTTTTGAATGCAAGGCAATTTTAGGGATGATGCGCCCATTTTCGAAAATTTTCATATAGTGTGTTTTGTAGTGCTACATCGCGGGCAATTTCTGAGAAAGTTTGGCGCGTGGGTGCGTCTTTTATGATCGATACTATTGGAAACACGGAGACTCATCATTACTGAAAAATAGTGGTAAATCATTGAAAAATCGCATTTTTTTCTATCAAAGATAGGACGATCGGAGATTTTAAGTATATGAGCTTGTAGCCCATAAAAATCTCCACAAAACTGTATAGACGAAAAATTTTTTTACAAACATGTTCGACTGATACTAAGAGCCACAATGATCAGTAATTAGTCATGTTTTGGGCTCATGGCCATATACTAGTAAATTGACTCTAGTTTCTTGAAAGTCTTATGAAAATAAGATTTACTATATACCATTCGACGCGCCTCGACTTGCTCTACGACATGGTATATTTGGTTTCTCAATTCTTTATAAGTCACCTTATTCGACAGGGTCCTTTAGTGAAAATTTTCATTGTGGGACTCATCTCTTACTAAAGTCCTTTTAAAAGAAAAGTTAGTATAATAGTTAAACTGATATTAAAATCTCCGTTTTAATGAGCTTTCAAGTTTTATGTGACAATAAAATCCAACAGATAAATGGGTTGCATGCCATGAATGTCATGCCGTAGTCAATATAAATGTTTAAAAGATTTGAAGTAACATCTTCTAAACTTTTAGCCGAATTCGTCAGTTCACTTTCATAGCGATGCAAATGAGTGTAAGAATAGGATTCAGGTATGTTCTGGAATTCTTGATTTTCTGTCAGAATTAAAACAAAAAGCATGGTGAAATCTTCAGTAGCCTTTCTGTTCGTAGCTGTTGATATTTTACTTAACGTGTGGTGGAACTTATTGGGATTCAAAGGTTCAAAAATCTTCGAAGGACCTTTAGCAGAAACTCTTAAAACTTTGATGAAAACTTTTCGTCATTTTTTTTTAAGACTAAAACAGATCAATCATAAATCTTCTTAGATTGCTCAAAACCTGGCATTGGACAAACGCCAAATGAAAATTATAAAGATGTTCGTTGAGCCATGATACGTTCTCAGAAGGATTGTGACTACTCGTGGCTTTTCTAGGAAGGATCCTACATGTTTATCCTTGAAGAGATCTGAATGGAATACTGGAAACGGTTAGAAGAGACTTTTATAACAAGATCACATAAAAAACGAGATAAGATCTTGATTGAACCTTGGTAGCATTCATCAGTTAAGTGTTCTTACTGCTCTTGTGTTATTCTTTGTAAGATTCTCGTTTTATCTAACTGTAAGTTGGAAACGATGATAACTAAAACATTCCGAACAGATCCTGGTAAAGCTAATAATATTTAAGCAAAATTCTTTCTCTTGTTTATGCCAAGGTCCTGAATAAGACTGAGAGTGAACCGAAGTAGGATCCTTCATTCTCAAATAATCAAAAAAAATCTCAGCAGAAACTCGAAAAGATCCTCACAATGGAGGAGCGTGTAACTGTAAGTTAAATTGATTGACCATGTTCGGGTCAAATTAACACTCTCACTGAGAAACTAATAAATTTAAAATATGAGCTGCTGTTGACTTGCCTGGACAGAGATATTCAATTTTTAAGTTATGCATTATTTAGGTATAGAAACATGATAATATATGAAATAATCAAATTAACTTTTTAGTATAGTCATTAGATTTTTTTTGCAGTGAGCTTTCAAAATCTTGGTGAAACTTATTAACAATATTCAGACTTCTCTAGATAAGACTTCGTCTGAAGCTTAACAATACAGAACAAGGAATCTATCGATTATTATATATAGAAATCCGCCATTCACCCATATTTTCGAGTTTATTTTGCGTGAAAGTGATACATTACACAAAATAATATTTCAAAAGACGTAGTATAGACGAAGATGAAGATCTTCGATCAAATGATAATAACAAAGGTGTCTTTTGCACCAAGCGCAACTTAAAAGAGTTCGTTCTTCACAACGAATAATTGAGCAATAAAGATCATAGAATTTAAAGCAAACATCCTCTGGTTTGTTGATTTCACCCACTGTTTCATTGAGCATTTTGGCTTGTACGAACCCAACCTTGGTGAGATTTTTGAATTGTGTAGCAGATAGTTGATTGTGAATGATAGAATGCATGTTTATAAAATATTGAGGATCATTCAAGTTCATTTCAGTTCGATTAATATGAACGTAATGCTCAATTTTTTTGTGAAAATATCGCCATGAACGAAATGAAGATAGATCTTGAGGTTGAATATGACCAGTTGAACCTTCCGGAAAAATCAATAACTGACTGTCTTGATGTGGAAATACTGCTCTAAATTTTTTTAGATCAATTTGAGTTGTCCAACAATCAAGGAAAAGAAGAAATTTTCTACCAACCAAAGGATGAAGAACTTCATTTAAAAAAGTGCGATGCTTTTCATTGCTACTTTTTCCAGATTTCGAAGCTCGTACTACGACATTTGGTGGTACAATTAAATCTCTTTGTATTCTTTTACCAAATTCATTTTCTTTTTCTTGGAGAATGAGAAAGAATTTCTTCAATAATTGACCATCAGCTGATGTAATAGGTTGGACTGTATATGAGTGCGTTATATTCTTCTTCTTTTTAACAGCAACTTCAGTTGTTCTTTCACCAGTAAAAGAACGCGTTCTTAGAGAAATATATTCTTGTTGAAATGAACAATGATCACTGTTCAGAACTTGATTGGAAGAGTAATTCGAAATTAATGATCTTTGACTTTCAATCCAATTGTGAGCATCTAAAATATATTGATATCATACATTAAGACATAGACCGGAATCTCAAGTAAAATTTGACGTACCTTTCAAACTACACATTTTTCTGGTGGAAGAAACTCGTGTAATCAGTTTGTTATATCTTTTTGATGAAATTCGATTTTCTCTCTTGAACATCTTGATAAATGTTTCACTTGCTTTGAAGTTTTCTCAATTTAGTTCCCTTGCTTTTTGAATCGCAAATCGTTCAAGATCACTATCATGAATTGCTTCTTTTTAAATTGCTCTTTTTACATAAAATTCGTTCTACATAAATTCTTTGATATTTTTCAGTTTTCCTAATCTTGTGCCGTTCTTGCTAATATATTCTCTAAATCTTGAAATATAATTCATAGATTTGACTTTCCTAAACCTATTCGTAATAGTTGCAAAGGACGGGGAACGTTTTCCTGGGATTTTGGCCCACTGTGAATATAAAGGTTGTTCCGAGTGAAACTTTCAGCAAATACTCAGCTATATACCAGTAGCCACCACACAAAATTTCAACTTGATCCGTTGAACTTTTCCTTTACTTTCACCACACCCTAAATGTACATATAAATACCCTATAGGGGTTACCTTGTGGATCCTCGCTCTCGACTATACGATTCAGAACTGAAATGATTTTTCTAGGATCACTAGGAATAAGTGAGGGCTA